>JAOTQR010117351.1:0-24586 GCA_025774065.1 Solanum ossicruentum | reverse complement strand
TTTCTAGAGTTTTCTTTTTATGTTTAAATGATATTTGCTTGACTATAAATTACTAACGCCCTTGTAAATGTATGATTATTTAACATGAGACTTAGCACGACCTATTTCATCTTTTATTTCCATGACATGCATTGTATACCTACATGCCAGTACTTTCAAAGTACTGACGTATACTTCTATGCCTACATGATTTAATCATATAGGTATCAGCACTCCTTGATATCCTCCACGTGACTAGTTTTTGATCATTGAAGTCAAGAATTGGTGAGTCCTCTAGTTCAGGGACGATAACCTAGTTTCTTTCTAGATTGATGTACAAGACATTCTAGTTTCCAGTTGCATATTTCTTTTTCTATATATGTACTTGAGGGTGACATTGAACATTTCTTAGCCCCCATCAAGTTTATCTTAGAGGTGTTGTTGGACAAATATTATGATGGTATCTAGACTTTGTATTCCTTTATGATTTTTAAGTTGTTGCCCTTAGTCCCGTTTCCCCTAGTTTTCTATTTCATCTTAACGTTTTATGCCTATCAATGCTTATGATATGTCAGATGGCATGGGTGAGGTACCTTTTGGTGTCTCATTCGTCGTGTAATGACTTGGCCCCTAGTTCGAGTCATTACACGTAGATAGGGTCCAAGAAAAAGAGAAAAATGGCTAAGTATGGAAGGACTCTACGAGTCTAACCACGAGCTATAGATCAAGGACGGACTGTGGAATAGTTTTGTAGTTCTGGGTAAGCAAATCAGGTTTAGGAATTTTGAAAAAATTAACAGGACAGACAGGATAGGACATGTAATTGAGGCTTCATAGGTCGATTTTGACAGTTCTAATGAGGGCAATTTGGTCATTTCTACAATTCCTATTCCTATACTATGTCATTTTTTCAATCCAAAAGGACCCCAAATTAGACCTTAAACCCTAAGGGACCCCCATTCTTTTCATTCTTCCAATTCCTAAAAAATTCCTAAGGCAATATTCTATTTACAAAAAACAGGTCAAGGCAAGCTATGATTTTCAAGAATCTACACAATGGCCTCAAGTTCAGTTTTTCCAAGCTTACTAAGTTATGTGAAGTTGATTTGTGGGTGTCTTTTAACCCACAATGTTCTTCATAAAGTATTTTACCTTTTCTTTACGTTCTTTAAGTGAATATGTATGTAAATGATCATTTTATGATAGATTATGTTATTAAATGACCTCAACAATATCCTATGATGTTTTTAGTAAGCATATATACATGTATTTAAGTGTTTGATGATAACCCCAATAAGGAGTTTTGTTGATTGAATAACTGTGGGCTGTTTTGCATGTTTTAAATAAGTATTTTCATGATTTTAGCATGAATATGTAATTTATGATTGTTTCAACTTAAAAGCTTAGCCCACCTAGTTTCAAGTAAAACTGTGCATGATTTATTATGATGATTAGAGAATTAAAGATGATTTTTAAAGTTATGATTTGTCAAAGATATAAGCATGTTGAATATTTCCCTAAAAGATGTTTAAGAAAGGTCCCCAAGATGAAAGGACAATTCTGACTTGGTGGTTCCTAAGCTCGAGCTACTTCTATGATTGCTACTTATGATACTATGTGTCATAATTTGATTAAGTTATCTTTTAAAGATTCCGTGGGATGGTTTATCACCGAGTAGACTTGAGAATGAGATTCATTGCATTAGTCAAGGCATGACACATTAAAGATAAATCTCATTTTCCCTAATTATCTTCCACTATAGGAGCCCTTGTAGGCTAGACTAATAGATCAACATATGCCATTCATGTTATTTAAGATGCATGTGAAGTGATGGAGTTTCACCCAGCAAGTGGTCACCCTGTGCCAACATAAGGGGTTATGTTGGTTTCTATTTAGTATCTTCCATGGTCTTATCTATCGGTTAAGGTCTTCTTCCACAAGTTTATGACTTTATGATATGATTCCTTATATGTGATCCTTCATGCATTCATTCTCTTTCATATTGAGCGATATTTTTCTTGTGCATGCTTAAGCTCACCATTATGTCCCTTTTTCATCTCATGTATATTTATATGTTATACTCATAAATGATGGTATTACAATTTCATGCTTGCATTGCATCTCACATACTTAGTAAATTTTAACGTACTAACACATATTTTGCCTTCATTATTAACTATGTAGGGACAGGTACTTCCCAACTGGCTCATGGCTAGTTTTGGTAGTCAAGACTAGTACTTTTGTTATGGTGAGCCCTTAGTTCGAGACTCCACCATTTTCCATCTAGCTTGTGTTTTATTTTGAGATGATATGTATGTTGTCCTTTTGAGGCTTTTACATTCTATGTTGTTAAATATTGGAGTGATTTCTAATTGATGGAAATTGACGGTTACCAGCTCCGTCTATTGATGTATTAGTTGGTATGCTTTATAGACATAGATATGTTGCCTTACTTTTAGTGTTACTTCATTGTCATGAAAGGCCCATAGACCCTTTCCCTATTTTTATTCCACTGATGCTTTAACTTAATACCTATGAATGCTTAACAAATTTAAGATGGATTGGATGAGGTGCCTTCAAGTATCTCATTGAATGTGTGACGACTAGGCCCTAGGTAAGGTTGTTACAACTCATTTAGTAGATCAATAAAGGAAAGGATGTCAATATCATAACCAGTCCAAGTATCAATCAACTTCTTTGAATTTATAACATTTCATTTTTTGATCCACTTTCTAGCAGTTAGGGATTTTGTCAACTAAAGTTATCTTTTATGTCATATAACAAAAAATAAAGACATATAATTAGCAAAATAGTGACATAAAACTAAAAAGATGAAGTCAAAATACTGACACAAATTGACAACCGAAATGGGTAATGTTCATATGGTAGCTGAACAAGTGCAACAATATTGATTGTTTCCTATCTAATGATGAACACTCAATATACGCCTCTAATTCAAGGTCAGAGCAATCATCAGAGTAAAAAACCTGACCAAGGTTAGGGTCGAATCGCACAGGGAATATGGGACTTTGGCAAGTTTATTCGCCAATAATCAATTCAAACATCAACTACTTCATTCTATAAAAAAGGTGGGGGCGGGGGCGGGGGGGAGTTTGCAATGATTGGTAGAAAATTAAGCTAAACTAATAAAAAGGAGAGGCAATCAAATTGGAGAGGAACTTGGGTAATTGTGTTCTCCATGATTCACTAACTTAATCTACATGGATAACACAATTCTTAATTAGGAAATTGCATGCAAGATAGAAATTTAGGTTCTTCCAACCCTTTTTCGAAGGTGAAGGTCGAGTTTCATTATGGGATATGGTCGGTCGCCATAGCATGCCAAACTAACCATTACCTATTATCCTAGTCAACCTCTCTTTGACCGAGTTCAGCTGATTAGATGAGAACACATCATCCAATTATGTTAACCATTTCGTTTTCCTATTTATAACTACCTAGATCAAGATCATGACACTAGGAGGGATCTAATGTTGCCCACCATTAGACAAGAAGTAAAATAAAGAGGAATGACTAATACATGCAAATACATAACTCAAAATTGCAAATAATTTGGGTTTTCTAAGTTAGATTCTCATGGTTCTCACAAACCCAAGTTATGGGTTTAGCTACTCATAGCTTGGTCAAATGAATAAATAATGAATATGGAGACATAGTTAAACATTTAACCAAAGACATTGAAGAGCAATAAAATCCACTTTGTATTTAGAATCACAAGCTTGAAAGATGTAATGAACCCATAAGTGAATCTAATCTCCAAAATTTTATCTCCAAAGATAAACCCTAATAAAATACTCTAAAATTTCATGCTCTCTCTAATCTGTCCGTAAAACTTCTACTAAAACCCTGAAATATAATATATATATATATATATATATAGTATTTACAAATAAGTCCCTAAATTAATTTAAAAAGCTGGTCGGCATCTAATACGAGTCATTGTTATGACTCACAACACGGGTTACTAGCCGTAATCGGGCTTTCGTAGCCAACCTCTTCAATCTTAGACTTTGTTGATACGAAACACCATAATGAATCGTAGTCTGTTCTATGACTCGTATTGACCTCTCGTATACTTCAACACTATTTCTTGTTCCAAGTTCAATCAACACTGGAAATCACTGTGAAACAACCCTTTAAGGACCCATAGAGGGTCTCGTGAGGCTGCCTTTCAAGTAATCAGATCTTGCACTTTAAGCACTGGAAATTCTAACGGACCAGCTCTATGACTCATAGACTGAGCTACGACTTGTAGAGGGTCACATATGTCCTAAAAATTAGCAAAACGTGCAACTTTCCCCAAAATTGTGCCAACCTATTTTTCCTGCAAAAACAAACATAAAAACATATAAACCCCATAAAAGTTGCATTTAGAACACACAAAATCCTAAGTTTTTGACAACACATCAAGACCCTCAACTTACCATTGTTGCTTGTCCTCAAGCAACAACTCAATCTATATATATAATGATGTCACACATAGCAATCAACCCAAAGACATACTATATTCAAATCCAACTCAGGTAACCAGGTAGCTTTTTCAAAAAAAGATCATGTAGATATTTAGCAAACCAAATCATATTGATGCATTTGACAGCACAACTATGACAAGCAACGGAATATTAATAATCCACAATCACTGAACAAGTAAAATGTTGACAATGCAATGCAAATGGCCTCTCAAGAAAGAAGTCCCTTTTAATACTGAATGAAGATTTTAAAATTTAACCATGGGACTGTGCAAGCATACTCACTCTCAGAAATGACATTCATGCATGATGATCAATACCATAGGCTTGTCCCTATACTCATGACCTAGACTTTTGACTGATTGGCTAAGATCACTTTATGACTTTGTAGACTTGTAACGTAGGCTCATAGGGCTTTGGAATGACATTTTTGACAATTAGTGGCTAAATGCCAACCTTGAACCATGCTTTTTGACACTTTCACCTTGATACTCAATTATTTCTCCCTTATTCTCCCTTTATTGATATTCAAGCTTTTCCAGGTATTTTCTTCTCATTTTTAGCTTTCGCCTTATTTTCACACATCATTTTTCTTGTTTAACTCAATCTCAGGTATCTTTTTCTTTTTCTTTCACCAGTACATGATCTTATTCTTTTTCTTTCTATTTCTATCTCATCACCTCATTTTTACTATTTCACCCTATAGTGGTCACCCTCAAATTAAGGTTTTTGCATATATCGAAGTGCACAATATCAATTCCCCAAACCAGGGCCACTTTTAGTAGCCACCCTCAACTTAGGCTTTTTGCCTATATTAAGTTTCCCAATGCTCAAGGATACACCAGGGCCAAACTTAAGGTATTTCAATAGACAAGGCTGGGCTAATCAGGTGTTAAGAAAGAAATGGTACATATAAGGCTCAAATATTTGGAACAAAGTATGAATTTCTCATTTAGTTGGTTATTTTAGGCAAAAGTGGACTAATTCAAAGAACAAGTGCCTAAGATCCCTTGTTAGTCCATATAATCTCTAGTTCAACTTAGAGTAATAGGGCATGTTCTGAATCAGCACACAATGCAGAAACATAATAAAATCAACTCTCACACATATGGTATTGCATACATAACCAACAAATACCCACATATCATATTTCATATATCAAATTTCCCTCTCTTAATAAAAAAAAAATATTGCCAAATTATTCAGACATACATGGTTGTAATATAATAACTCTCAAAAACTTTGATGGGTACCAATTTTAGAAATATTTCATAAAACATCAAAAAAAAGATTCATGCCATAAGTTCAACTACTATATACTACAAATATTATCTAAGTCATCCTACACATGTCGGTTCAACAAAAATTTAAGTATCCATGAGGAAAACAAACACAAGCAAGAAACCTTGGGATCAAAATTTAAGGTAGTTATGGACTAAAAGCTACGCAGACTTCACCCTAGTCCATAGCAACCCACACTCCATTGGAAGAAATGTATGTTGTACTCAATGTACAATATCAAAATCAAAATAGATACAAGGGGTCATACCTTGGGTTTCCTTCCAAGTAGTGCCTGATTTATTGTCATGGCATGACGTACAAGGTTTGATTCCTCATACCTCTTCCAAGTCCCACTCTTCCATTGTCTTGATCTCCTCTCATGTCTCGCATGTAAAGTTTGACTCTTTGACCATTGACTCTGAAAGTTCCTCCATCTCGTCTCTCCAACTCAATGGCCCCATGACTAAAGACACATGCTACTCCGAAGGGCCCTATCCACCTAGATTTAAGCTTTCCAGGGATTAACCTCAATCTGGAATTGTAGAGCAACACCAAGTCCCCTGGTGCAAAATGACGGTTTTTATGCGATAGTCATGTTGAAATGTCATCCTTTGTCTATACAATGCCGAGATCTCATATACTTTTAGTCAAAATTCATCAAGCTTATTAAGTTGACTCAACTTGGATTGTGCAACATCATGCCAATCAAGATTCAACTTCTTTAATGGTCATATTGCCTTATGTTCAAGGTCCGCTTGCAAATGACATACTTTCCCAAAGACAAGTTGGTAGGGCGACATGCTAATAGGAGTCTTAAATGCAGTTTGGTATGCCAATTGTGTGTCACCAAGCTTTCTTGACCAATCTGTCTGGTTTGCATTTACCATTTTGGGTAAGATCTACTTGATTTCCCTATTCCACATCTCTACCTGCCCACTTGTTTGAGGATGATTAGGTGTCACCACCCTATGTTTCACTCTATACTTTTTAAGAAGAGCTTTAAAAGTCTATTGCAAAAGTGAGAACATCCATCATTGATGATAGCCCGAGGAGTACCAAATCTAGAGAAGATGTTCTTTTTGAGGAATGTTGTGACAATATTACCCCCACTATTAGGTAAAGCCATGGCCTCCACTATCACGACCCAAGCCTAGGGCCTAGACGTGACAAAGCAAGTGGGGAACCCGAAGGGGCCCTATATAAGCCTCTTAACATTTCATTACACATCATTGGTCACGGAAGCATTTGAACAACACTTGGTAGGTTTGTAATGCTCCTATAAAAACCATGCTATTCAAGAGTGAAATCATGCAAGAAAAATTGAAGTAAATCAACCCACCAACACTTGGTAATACCCTCATGCAATATACATCAAAACCTTTCATAAATCATATAATGGATCATAGATTCATAGCTCAAAACATTCTTAAATAGTCACAATTTTATGAAACCCCAAAATAATTCATAGTCAAATTCCTAATAAGTAAAATCCATAAGTAAATCAACTTAGAAACATATAATTTATTTAAAAAGGAAGGTTGGGCACCATGGGTGAAAGGACCCAATGGTTGAGACCCACATGCCTCAGCTTTGGAGAATTCCTTGATGAAGATTTGACTGAGAACTTGAAGCTTGAGTGAATTCCTTAAGATCCAGAATGAGTTTGGGACCCTTAATTTTGGGTGAAATATTTGTCTTAGTGTTTGAGAAGGTTTTGGGGAATGTCTTGTATGATATGGGGTTGAAAGATTTCTAAGCATAGGTGTTTTTATACATGGGGAGGTGTAGGCCCAAGACCCAAAGGCCTTGGACCAAACAACAAAAACTAGCAAAAAAATATATTGGTCCGCGTCCTTGCCATGTCGCTCTAGGTGCGTGGAAACCTCTTTGGAAATTGCGTTTTTGGATTTTCAAATTTTTATACTGTTGCTCTAAAATCGATATTAGACCTATTGCCCACTCAATTTTGCCCCCCGAGCAAGAATAAGAAGTTGAATTTTTGATATAACGTACGAATTTGAAGATATATGGAAATTAAGAATTTGGGCACTTTCAAGACATGTTTTCAAGCACTTTTTGGGGTCATTTCCATATCTCCCCGTTGGAAACATTCATCCCTGAATGTTAAAGAAATATATATAAGAGAAATAATCAAGATGAGCTCAGCCAAACACATGAATGTAATAATATACTTAAACATCATTTCAAAATACTCAACATAAATGTCAAAATCACCATGATCTTGTCAACATAAATATGAATGCATGCAATGACATAAAGGCTGAAACATAAGACTTGAAATCACATAAGGGACATGAATTAGTACCTTAGACTTCAGTAGAATGGAAGAGATAACAATAATTCTTTTGCATGTCCGCCTCGACTTCCCATGTAGCACTCTCAACTTGTTGGTTTCTCCAAAGGACCTTAACTGAAGCAACATCCTCGTTCCTCTACCTCTTTACTTGCCTATCCAAGATTCTACTGGAACCTCCTCATAAGTCAAATTGTCTTCAACAATCCCCACAATATCAAGAGGCATAATAGCACTTAGGTCACCCATACACTTCCTCCACATAGACACATAGAAGACCAGATGAACCATATCCATATCATTGGGAACTCCAACTTGTAGGCCACATTACTAATCCTTCTCAACACTCTATAAAGACCCTAAATCTTGGACTCAATTTACCCTTCTTACCAAAATGAACCACACCTTTCATTGGTGAAACCTTCAAAGTAGACCTAATCACCAACCATAAATGCTAGATCCCTTTTCCTCACATCGGCATAGGACTTTTGCCTACTTTGCGCTATTCTCGACCTCTGTCTTATCAACCTCACTTTCTCTAAGGCCTTCATAACCAAATCCAGACCCAAAAAAGCCATCTCCCCCACTTCAAACTGCCCAACTGGGGATCTACAACGTCTACCATAAAGAGCCTCAAAAGGAGCCATACCCAATACTTGCATGGTAGCTATTATTATAAGAAAACTCAATTAGTGGAAGATGATCATCCGAACTGCCATTAAACTCCAAAATACAAGTTCTAAGCATATCCTTAAGAGTTTGGATAGTTCGTTTGGCTTGGCCATCCGTTTAAGGGTGAAAGGTCGTACTAAGCTTTACCTTGGTAACAAGACCTCTTTGTAAGGACCTCCAAAAGTGAGAAGCGAATTAAGCACTATGATCCGAATGATAGACAAAGGCACCCTATACAATCTAACCAACTCGTGGATGTACAACTTTGTATAATCTTCGGCAACATAACTAGTCTTAAACGGTAGGAAATGACCAAACTTTATCATTCTATCAACCACAACCCAAATAGAATCAAAACCCTTTGTAGTTTTAGGCAGCCTAATTACAAAATCCATGTTAACTTTCTCCCACTTCCAAGTGGGAATCTCTATATCTTGGGTTAGGCTATCCGGCCTTTGATGCTCGACATTAACTTGTTTGCAATTATGACAACTTGATACAAATTTGGCAATATCCCTCTTAATATGACCCCGTCAATACACTTCCCTCAAGTCTCTATACATCTTTATAGAACCGGGGTGAATGGAATAGGAAGAATTATGAGCCTTATCAAGAATCTTATTTCTCAAGTCATCAACACTAGGCACACACAACCTACCTTGATACCTATGGGTACCATATCCCCCTTGGGAGAAAACCTCCACCTTGCCATCTCTCCCCAAGGCCTTCAATTCTAACAAGGAGGGGGTCAAGATCTTGCTTTGCTTTTACCTCATAAACCAAGGAAAATTTTGAACCATCAATAACCATGATACCACCATTATCAGCCTCTTCAAACCTAACCCCCAATCTAGCCAACCGATGAACTTCTCTAGGCACCCCTTTTCCCCCATCATCAACATGAGCCACGCTACACATAGACACCTTACAGAAAGCATCGGCCATAATATTAACCTTATCGGGGTGATAATACACACTCATATCATAATTCTCAAGAAGTTCTAACCACCTTCGTTGTCTCAAGTTGAGTTCTTTTTAAGTGAACACATATTGGAGACTCTTATGATTGTAAACACATCAACATGCACCCCATACAAATAATGACGCCAAATTTTCAAAGAAAAACCATAACGGCCAATTCAAGATCATTGGTAGGAAATTTGTTTTCATGTACCTTAAGTTGTCTGGAGGCATAAGCTATCGCCTTACCATTTTGCATCAAAACACAACCCAAACCAATTTGTGAGGCATCATAATACATAACAAACCCTTCCAACCTTTCCAGTAGAGACAGGATAGGAGTAGAGAATAGCATATCCCTCAATGTTTGGAAACTTTTTTCACACTCATTGGTCCACACAAATTTTGCCTTCTTTTGGGTCAACTTAGTCATGGGAGAAGCAATAGAAGAGAACCCATTCACAAATCTCTAGTAGTAACTCGCTAAGCCCAAGATGCTTCTAATATCCGATGGAGTCAAAAGGTCTAGGACAATTTCCAATCACTTCCACCTTTTTAGGATCCACCCTAATACCATTCCCCGACACCACATGACCTAGAAAGGAAACCTCTTTCAACTAAAATTCACACTTCTCATACTTAGCATACAATTTCTCTTCCCTCAAATTTTGTAACACCGCCCTCAAATGACCCATATGCTCCTCATTACTAAGGAAATAGATCAAAATATCATCAATAAAGACCACCACAAACAAATCAAGGTAGGGTTTAAAGACCCTATTCATAAGATCTATGAAGATAGCCGGTGCATTGGTCAACCCAAAAGACATAATCACAAATTCATAATGCCCATATCTAGTCCAGAAGGCCTTCTTTGGAATATCACACTCCCTCACTTTCACTTGGTGATACCCGGACAGAAGATCAATCTTAGAGAAGTGACTATCCCTTTGAAGTTGGTCAAATAGATCATCAATCCTTGGTAGAGGATACTTATTCTTTATGGTGACCCTATTATGTTTCCGGTAGTAATTGCACATCCTAAGAGGCTCATTTTTCTTCTTCACAAAAAACACTAGTACACCCTAAGGTAATTGGCTAGGCCTAATAAA
The DNA here is from genome assembly GCA_025774065.1 of Solanum ossicruentum. Taxonomy (NCBI): domain Eukaryota; kingdom Viridiplantae; phylum Streptophyta; class Magnoliopsida; order Solanales; family Solanaceae; genus Solanum; species Solanum ossicruentum. The sequence continues at coordinate 13,778 of JAOTQR010117351.1, read as the reverse complement.
ATCCTTCTCCAACAAATTCCTCAAATGTTCGTTCAACTCCTTTAACTCTATCGGGGCTACAGGTAAAGCTGAATAGAAATGGATTGTGTATCAGTAAGGAGGTCTATACCAAAGTCTATTTCCTTTTCAGAAGGAACTCCGCGAAGGTCATCTGGAAAGACATCAAAAAACTCATTTATCACCGAAACTGACTCTATAGGAAGGACTTTGGACTCAACATCCCTAACCCTCACAAATGATAGAGATACCCTTTAGAGATCAACTTTTGGGCTTTAATGTAGGAAATAAACCTACCCTTGGCCACCATATCATGACTTTCCCACTCAAGGACGGGCTTATAAGGGAATTGGAATTTGACCCTACAGGCTCTACAATCAATAGAGGCATAATATGAAAATCCATCCCAAGAATGACATCAGAATCCACCATATCCAACTCAATAAGATCGCAAGGCAAACTTTTATGCAAGATGCAAACGAGATAATTTCTATAGGCTTTTCTAGCAATAGTAGATGTACCAATAGGATTAGACACCTCATAAGACTCACACAACAATTTGGGCTCAACATGAAACTTTTTGGAAACAAAAGGAGTAAGAAAAGAAAGAGTGGCACCTGGGTCTATCAATGCATACACATGAAAATCAAAGATTTTTAACATACCGATGATGATGTTGGGAAACTCATCTACCCCTTGCCAACCTTGAAGAGCATAGGAATTGATTGTACCTTGGGGCACCACCATGTTGTCCTCGTCTCCCCAAAGGAACCACATTTGCACCCCAACTTGAGGACGAACATCTTTACCCATGTTTTGCTTATGAGGACAATCAACCCTCTTATGACCCACTTCCCAAGTACTTATAGTAAGCATTAGTGTCCCTCAAACATGGGCCACCATGGCCTCTACCATATTTTTGATACATATAATAAGGCACCACACCACCATCACCTTGGGTTCCTTAGGTAGTCATTGGCAAACCTTCTATATGAGCATTAGAAGACCCTTGACCTTGATGAAACTGTCCACCCTTGGGAATTTGGAACTTATCATCAAAATGGGCCCTCTTGGCCTCATTTCCCTTTTCTGTCACAACTTCTCCACCTCTAATTGTTCGGCATAAGTCATAAGGTGAGCCAATTCCATGTCACTTATCAACATGGCAGCATGACATTCTTCATTCACCAAACTGGATACACCCATCACAAACTTATTCATCCTAAACCTTGGTTCGACCACCAATTGTGGAGCATATTTAAAGAGTTGGTTAAACTTGAGGGCATACTCCCTTACACTCGTCGACCCTTTCTTTATAGATCCAGAGCGAAGAACCGGTTGAGGAAAGCCGCCTTAATCTCCTCCCAAAGAATCACGTTGTTGTTCCCATTCTCCTCCTTTCATTGAGTATACCATATTTGGGCAACCCCCTTGAGTTGGCAAGCTGCCAACTGCAACTTCTCTCCGATCTAACATCCATAATCAACAACACTTTGTACACCTCATCAATAAATTCTTGAGGGTCCTCATCCACTATAGACCCATTGAACTCCGGTGGGTTCATCCTCATAAAATCCCTTACTGTAGATGCCGGAGTAGGAGTATGAGGGGATTGGTCCCCTTAATTGATTTGATTGGTCATGGCTTCAGCTAGCATGGCGATATTATCCAATTCTTCATGAGCTGATTTTTCTTTGGGTGTGTGGGCTCCTCTCCTTCTTAGGATAGGCATGATCTAGCATACCAAAGAGCATTCATTAGAGGAGAAACCTTACCTAACTTTTGTAGCATGACATAGATCAAGAAGAAGGGAAATATTTCCTAAAATGTCTCATAGCCTCTTACTCATAGTCATGGTGCACAACACAACCAAGAATAAGAATCTAATTGAAGCGGTGTGTTTGATTCCAAGGACCATTAACAACCTATTGCGTTGATACCAAGTTTGTCATGATCTAAGCCTAGGGCCTAGATGTGACAAGGCGAATGGGGAACCCGAAAGGACCCCAAAGAAGCCATTTAACGTATCATTAGTCATCATTGGTCATGGAAGCAGTTGAATAACAATGAAGAGCATAAAGAAAGGATAAGGGATGATGGTGTAAGTCTTTCATAATGTAAACCATCAAAAGAGTTAAGCTCAAGCATAATTACATAACTTGTCTAACAACACCTCTAAACTTAGAATTGAGCAGGGGCCAAGACAACTTTCTAGGCTCACCTCATAGTCAAAAGCATACGATACAATAAGGAGAGTCTTTTGATGACATAATATCAAACTCATTGTCCTTGGAATTGAGGACTCCCAAGCTTGCTTGAAGATAGTACTGGCCACATTGAGGAGGAAGATGATCAATTGGAGTTTCGATTCCTACATGGTAACATCATGTAGGCATAGAGTATGCATTAGTATGTTTGAATGTACTAAGTATATAGGATGCAATGCAGCAAGTGATAAACAACATAATCGAAATGCATAATCATATGCAAGAGATAATATGTTAGCAACATGGCATGAGTGAATGATGCTTGAAGTAAAATATGCTTACATAGAACATATTACATGTGTAGTGAAAGACCATCATTATGGAGTCCAAGGCCTACCACCCCTTTGGAGAGGCAATTGAGGTATCAATCCCTCAATTGGTTGATGGTTGTCACACCCTATCATCCATGGAGATTGAGGTATCAACCCCTCAACTGGTTGATGGTTGTCACACCCTACCATCCATGATGTTTGAGATGTCAACCCCTCAAATTGGTTGATGGTTGTCCCACCCTACCATCCATGATGTTTGTCATATCAACCCCTCAAATTGGTTGATAGTTATCACACCCTATCATCTATGGTAATCAAAGGTATAACACCCCATCAACAAGGTGTGGTCAACTTGCAACACTAGAGATACGTTTCATGAAATAAATACATATATACCCTCCTTTCATTATTATAAAGTTATTCAAGTCATAGGTCATGCAATGGACCATAAATAGCTCAAGAATACAAAATTGGACATTTTATCAAACACTTGGTGGGTGTGTAATGCTAATATAAAATCATGCAATTCAAGAGTGAAATCAAGCAAGAAAACTTGAAGTAAATCAACCCACCAACACTTGGAATTACCCTCATGTAACATACATCAAAACCCTTCATCAAATCACATAATGGATCGTAGATTTATAGCTCAAAACATGCTTAAACAATCACAGTTTTATGAAAACCCCAACATAGTTTATAGTCAAATTCCTAATAAGTAAAACCCATAAGTAAATCAACTTAGAAACATAGAATTTATGTAAAAAGAAAGGTTGGGCACCATGGGCAAGAGGACTCAATCGTTGAAACCCACATACCTCAAGTTTGGAGAATTCCATGATGAAGATTTGATTGAGAACTTGAAGCTTGAGTGAATTCCTTAAGATCTAGAATGAGTTTGGGGCCCTTGATTTTCAGTGAAATATTTGTCTAAGTGTTTGAGAAAGTTTTGGGGAACGTCTTGTATGATATGGGGTTAAAATGACTAAGTATAAGTGTTTTTACGCATGGGGAGGCTTAGACCCAAGACCCAAAGTCCTCGAATCAAACAACAAAAACTTGCAAACAAATACATGGGTTCGCACCATGGCTGCGTAGCGCTAGGGGCCCGGAAACCTCTCTGGAAATTGCATTTTTGGATTTTCAATTCTTGATACGATTGCTCTAAAATCGAGGTTAGACCCATTTCCCACTCAATTTTTCCCCCTGATCAAGAATATAAAGTCATATTTTGATATCACACATGGATTTTGAGATATATGTAAATTACGAATTTGGGCACTTTTGAGGCATATTTTTGGGCACTTTTTGGGGTCGTTTCATCCATCCAATTGGATATATAATCAATAACATCCAATATGTACTTGTTCCCATGCTAGATAACAAATGGTCGCATGAAATTTGTCCCCCACACATCAAATAACTCCACAAAAATAGGATTTAGAGGGAGCTCATGGTTGCACGTAACCCACCTTCTTTTTGGAACCTATCACAAGCTTTGTCATAGTCATGAACATCTTGGTCAATTTTAAGCTAATACTACCACTATGTAAAGTCTTTTGTGCTATTCAAATCCTACTTTGATACCCACCCACTAGTGATTAGTCATGCTTCAAGCATGCTCATCATTTCCACCTCAGGGACACAGAGACGGGTAATACCATCAGTACATACATGGAATAAGTATAGGTCATTCCAAAAGAACTTCCTCACATTATGCATAAATTTCTAACATTGATGCATTTCTAAGTCCTAAGGTACAATGTCACTCACTAGATAGTTTGCATAATCTGTGAACCAAGGTATGAGATCATGTGATGTTGCCAACACTCTTTCATCAAGAAAAGAGTCATTTATCTCTAGACCATCATCAAATTGCATCATTGCCCCATCTTCTAATATTGATAAATGGTCTGCAACTTGATTTTTGACCCTTTTTCTATTAATAACATTGAAGTGAACTCTTATAAAAGAAGTACCCATCTTATCAACCTTGGCTTCATATCTTTTGTAGTCATCAAATACTTAAGTATTGAGTGGTCTGTATGCACTACCACTTTGGCTCCCAACAAATATGAACGGAACATTTCGAATGCAAAGACTATTACAAGCAACTCTTGCTCTGTGACACTGTAATTCTTTTGAGCCATATTCTGGGCTTTACAAGCATAATATATGGATGTAAGACTTTCTCCTTGTGTTGTCCCAATACCACACCTAGAGCAACCCCACTTGCATCACACATGATTTCAAATGGCTTGGACCAATTAGGAGCTACAATAATTAAGGCTGAGATCAATCTCTTTTTCATCTCTTTCAAATGCTTGCATGCATGCATCATCAAACATGAACTTAGCATATTTCTCTAAAAATTTTCACAACGGGTGTGAAATTTTAGAGAACTCTTTTATTAACCTTCTACAGGAACCTGCATGCCCCAAGAAACTCCTCATACCCTTGACTGAGATGGTTAGTGGAAGCTTTTCAATCACTTTAACTTTAGCCTTCTCGACCTCAATGCCTTAGCCAGATATTCTGTGACCCAACATAATACCTTCTTTAACCATGCAATGACAGTTTTCCAAGTTTAGCACCTGATGAATTTCTACACATCTTTGCAGCATATCATGCAAGTGTGCCAAGAAATCCACAAATGAGTGTCCAACCACACTAAAATCATCCTTGATGACCACAATAGTGCTCTCTATCATATCTGAGAAAATGGACATCATGCATCTTTGAATGTTGCTGGAGCATTACACAACCCAAACAACATCCTTTTAAATGTGAAGGTGTCATAGGGACATGTAAAAGTAGTTTTCTACTGATCCTCTAGGGCAATGATGATCTGATTATAGCTAGAATACCCATAAAGAAAACAGTACCACCCTTTTACTTCAAATCTTTTGAGCATCTGATCCATGAATGGCATAGGAAAGTGATCCTTCTCTATTGAGGCATTGAGCTTTCTGTATTCCATACACACCCTCTATCCTGTAATTGGACTCATAGGAATCAATTCATTTTTAGCATTAGGCCCCACTATGATACCCTCTCTTTTTTGGAACACACTATACCTGACTCACCTATTCACTGTTGGCAATTGGGTAGATTACTCCTGCATCTAACCATTTGATGATTTATTTGCGAACCACCTCTTATATAGGAGGATTCAGGTGCCTTTGATGTTCAATGTTTGGCTTGTAGTCCTTTACAAACTATATTTTGTGAGTGAACAACCCCGGAGGGATACCAATAATATCAGCGATAGTTCATCCAATAGCCCTTTTAAATTGTTTGAGCATTGTTACAAGGGCGTCTACTTGCTTGTCACTCAAGTCTGCAGCTATGATGACCAGTAGAGTATTGTTCTCTCCTAAAAATGCATACTTCAAATGTGATGGAAGTGCTTTCAATTCTAACACCGATGAAACTTCTATGGAGGGCTTTGTAGGTGGCATTTCCCGATTTTGCAAATCAAGATCCAACTTCATTTAGCGTCTAGGGCCGAATGTCACCCCTAGAGCATTTACTGTCTCCTTATAATCTAGGATACAATCACGATCGAAGTTCATCAAAACTGCCTCCAAAGTGTCAACACCCAATTGTAGCTCAAGTAATACCTCTGACTCATCATCATGAACAATCTTTATAATTGAAACTACCCTCAAATCACTATCCTTCCTTGCTTGTTGACAAATATTGAACATGACCTCTTCTTTACCAAATCTGAATGTGAATAGCCCTTTCTCTATGTCAACCAGAGTGTGAGCAGTAGCTAAGAAAGGCCTCACCAAAATAATAAGAGCTGCAAAATCAACTTCATAGTCAAGAGTAACAAAATTTATAGGAAATATAAAATTTTTAACTTTTACCAAAACATAATAAAGTACTCCCACAGGTTTCTTGATTATTCTGTCTACCATTAACAACCGCATATTCATAGGAGTAGGAGTTCCCAAATTAAGTTCCTTGAAGATTGCCAGTTGCATTAAACTGATGCTAGAACCCAAATCACAGAGTTCCCTTGCAAATTTTACCTCTCATATGGTGCATGGTATAATGAAAGTGCCTGGATGTTCACGCTTTTGAGCCAATGAGTTGGTAGTGATAGCACTACAATGTTGAAGATCTTTAGAGAGCTCTTGACTAACAGTCTGCTTCTTTATAACCAAGTCTTTCATGTACCTTGCATAACTCGACATCTTCTCTAGAGCTTTAATCAGAGGGATGTAGATCGATAATTGCTTGAGCATTGCAAGGAATGCTTGATCTTGCTTTCCTCCTTTCTTTTCTTGAGTCTTTGAGGGAAAAGGGGAGGAGGTCTTGGGACGGTCTTATACTTCTTCGGCTCTACAACCACTTCTCTTACCCTATTGTTTATACAATCTTCTCTCTCGACAATACCCTTATTCATGATTTCCGTCTCACATACACTTTCTACCTCAACCAGTATAGGAGGGTCAATGGAACTCTTACCTCCCCTAGTTGTGATTGCCATACAATGCACTTCATTCTTCGGGTTTTGAACTATATTGCTTGGCAATGTACCTTTTAGCGTTGATTCAATTGAGTAGACACTTGGCCAAATTATTGCTCAAGTTGCTTGATGGCTACCAAATGAGACTCTATCTTTTGATATATACTAGAGATATCAGATTTCATTCCCATTAAGGTCTCATCTTGGGTTTAGGCCTTTTTCATCTATCAGTCAAACATCTTTTCAATCCTTGAATTGCTACCTCAGGTATCACGATTGTGGGGTGGCATATGCTGACCATTTTGAAAACCATCTCTTCTACCCTACTCAACTTTTGGCATCCTATTCCTTTCAAAATGACAACCACAGTTATCTCTATAAGCACCTTCTCGACTGTAAGTCCTATCATGGTTTTCGAAACCTTGATGCCAATAGACTGCGTTAGAACCTTGGGCGCTGTTCCGAAAACCCACTTCTTGATCCCCAACAAAACAAGCATCCTCATCATAATAATGTTCTTCATACATGGGCGCTCTAGGAGGTTGGTGGAATACCACATGCACTCTTTCATGATTTTGTTTAACCACCAAGTCCATACTCGTGCGGAGTTGAGCAAGTTATTACATGATCTCCTTACTGATTTTAGCTTGCTCCAAAATAGCATTTTACCACACATGAGCTCATTGTAGAAGCTCTCTCACTTTGGGCCATGCTCTGTTGGTTTTGACCACTTTCTCCTTTCTCTCGGCGATCCTTGTGAACGGTTGATCCAAAAACATGCCCCCTATTATAGTATTGACATAATCTTGACTATTTTCATCGAGGGCAAAATAGAAAATCTCTGCCAAGGAATCATCAATAATTTTTTGGCTTCGAACGCTTCTAAAACTCTTTGTAAAGCTCTTCCACATTGTACTGATTGAATTACGTAACAAATGCTCAAAATTGTTGATTTGATCTTTTAATTTAAGCTTCTTTGACCTCAAGAAGTACCTTTCCAAAGAAGTCTTCTATAAATCTGTCCAATTAGTGATTAAGCTTTGTGGGAGTTCTGACAGCCATACCGCTGCATTACTAGTAAGAGCGAGAGGGAACATACGCAACCCAACCACATCCATGGAAAGATTTTTCATCCCCATCATGGTCTTGTACACAAAAGCTACATTATGCAAATGGCTATGAGAATCCTCGGAAGGTAGACCCGCAAACAAACCAAGATTCTGAAGCATTTAGAGAAATCCACTTGACACCTTGAATTTAGTATCGGCCAGTAATGGTGGCAACACTATAGCTCCCGTCACATCCATGGCCTTTGGATTCAATCTGTATTGATTCCATCCATAGGCATTCTCGTTGAAATACCTAGGTTGTGGCCTATTTTCCAATTGTGGTGGATTGTCATCCCTATCCTCAACATCATTGTTTAGATTTATAGCTTCATTAACCGCAATATTATCATTCTCTTGAGCCATTCTCCTTATAACTCCTTGGATCTCTAAATCAATTGGAGCTAAAGGAATGCATTGACTCTTTGTATTGGGCATACAACACCTAGTATACCCTGCAACGAAACTAGAGAATCAAAACAAAAACAAAAGTAAAATACAATAGAATTAAGAAAGTAACACTTGAATTATACTACTAGTGAATCCAAATCAAATTCTCATCATATTTCCCAGCAACAACGCCATTTTTCTTGATGAACGCTCAAGATACGCCTCTATTTCAAGGTCAAAGCGATCGTCAGAGTAAAAAACCTAACAATGTTAGGGTCAAATCCCACAGGGAATAGGGGACTTTGGCAACTTAATTCACCAATAATCAATTCAAACATCAACTACTTGATTCTCTAAAAAAAGGGAGGGGTTTGCAATGATTGGTAGGAAGTTAAGCTAAACTAATAGAATGGAGAGACAATCAAATTGGAGAGAAACTTGGGTAATTGTGTTCCCCATGATTCACTTACTTAATCTACCTAGATAACATAACTTACAATTAAGACATTGCATGCATGATGGTAATTTAGGTTCTTCCAGCCCGCTTTTAAAGGTAAAGGTCAAATTTCACTATAGGACTTGGCCGGTCTTCCTAGCGTACCAAACTAATCATTACCTATTGTCCCAGTCAACCACTCCTTGATCAATTTTGGTTGATTAGATGAGAATACATCATCAAATCCTATGAACCATTCCCTTTTCCTATTCATCACTACCTGCATCGGGATCATCATAATAGGTGGGATCTAATGTTGGTCACCATTAGACAATAAGAAAAATGAAGAGACATGGCTAAAACATGCACATACCCAGCTCAAGAATTGCAAAAAATATGAGTTTTCTAAGTTAGATTTTCATGTTTCCCACAACCCAAGTTGTGGGTTTAGCTACTCATATCTTAGCCAAATGAATAGACGATAAATACGGAAGACATAGTTAAACACTTACCTAAACAGATTGATTAACAATAAAATCCACTTTGTATTTAGAATCACAAGCTTGAAAGATGTAATGAATCCATAAGTGAATCTAATCTCCAAAATATTGTCTCCAAAGATAAACACTTAGAAAATACTCTAAAATTTCGTGCTCTCTCTAATTTGTCTGTAAAAGTTTCGCTAAAACCTAAAATATACTATATATAGAATTCACAAACATGTACCTAAATTAATAAAAAGCTGGTCAACATCTAATACAAGTCGCAATTACAACTTGTAACTCAGGTTACGAGCCATAATTCGGCTTTCATGGTCGACCTCTTCAATCTTGGACTTAGCTGATACAGAACACCATCGCGAATCATAGTCCGTTCTACGACTCGTATTGACCTCTCGTAGTCTTCAGCTGCATTTCTTGGTCCAAGTTCAATCAACACTCGAAATCACTATATAACATCCCTTTACAATTCGTAGTGGGGTACTAAGGGTCATAACTAGCACTACAACAAATATGATATATAGCTACGAAAGTATTATCTATGACATGAAATTTTTCACTAATTATTCATTTTTAGTGACAACAAATATATTTCATGCCTAAATATATGAGTCATATACTTGTAGTGACGAAACATAAAAATTTGTAGCAAAGTTTTATCCATTAAAGTTTCCCAACAAAAAAATGAATTGGCGTCATTTATTGAGTACATAGCCATGAATTTAGAGTTATCAATAACGAATTATTTCATCACCAATAATATGTGTAATTTGTGATAAATTATTTTTTGTCTTAAAATTAATCAATTTTTAAACATGAAAAACTTCCGTCTAAAAAATATGTTATTATAATAGCGACTGTCACGACACAAGACGAAGGACTAGACGTGACACGACATAAGGGGAACCGGAAGGGACCCCAAGCAAGCCTCTTAGCACAACATTACACATCCTTGGTCACAGAAGCAATAAAATAGCAACAAAGTGTAGAAAAAGGGATAACCGAGGCCATGGGACATCATTTTCATATCATATCAACAAAATCCAAGAGAGAGTCAAGCTTATTACATTACACATGATATGTTGAACTACACCTTTACTACATAGATAAGAGCGAGGGCCAAGACAACCAACCGGGCTCACCTCATAGTCAACATTTACATAAAACAAAGGTAGTTTTAGAACATAGCATGATATCATAAGTAAAGCCCGCAAAATGGAGGACACACTAACAAGCTTGGGTGAAATCATACTAGACACGTGTATGGAGGTTCTCAAGCGAGGCTCCAGTTCCTACATAGTGACATCAAGTAGGCATAGAGTATGTGTTAGTATGTTTGAATATACTAAGTATGTAGGATGCAATGCAACAAGTGATAAGACCACAATCTAAATGCATAACATAGGCAATGAATAAGCATATAGCAATATGGCATGTATGAATGATATTGAAGTAACGCACTCTTATATAGAACATAATCCATCGGGTGAACATAATCCATTTGTAAGGAGAGACCACTTTAGTGCAAATCTAAGGCCTACCACCTCCTTGGAGAGGCGCACGACGTACAAGCTCCTTCATATAGTTGATGAGGTACAAACCGCCCGATGTGGTTGATGGATTACAAACCTGCCAATGTTATTATCAAGGTACAAGCCCCTCGACATGGTTGCATGGGCCTGCCACCTCTGAGCGAGGCAATCGAGGTACAAATCCCTCAACAAGGTTATCCAAGCCTACAACCTCCCGAGTAAGGCTTAGTCATTTTCCCCACACCATAGAAATAATATCATATACATACATTCCTTTGATCATCATATAGTCATTAAACTCATAAAACATGCATTAGACCTTTAATTCCTCAAGAAATCATCACCTGGGCATTTTATCAAACACTTGGCGGGTGTGTAATACTAGTGTAAAATCATGCATTTCAAGAGTGGAATCATTCTAGAAAATTCAATGTAAAACCATCAATAGATACTTGGTAATACCCTCAAGTAATATACATCAAAACCCTTTATCAAATCTCACAATAGACCTTAGATTCATAGGTCAAAACATATAAAACAACTATACTTTCATGAAACACCAGCATAGTGTGTTGTGAAATACATACTAGATAAGATCCATGAGTAAATCAACTTTAAATCTTGCAATTTTAGGTAAAACAAAACTTGGTATCATGGGTGAAAGGAACTCATGAAAGAAACTCACATACCTTAGCTTTGTAGAACAACTTGATGAAGATTGGAGATGGAGACTTGAAGCTTCAGTGTGAACCGTAAGATTTGGTTGAGTTTTGAGACTTGAATTTAAGAATGAAATATTTGGTGAAATATTTGAATGAGTATTGGAGAATGTTTTTAATAATATGAGGGTTAAATATGGCTAAGTATAGGTACTTTCACGTTTGGAAACACTTAGGCCTAAGGCTCAAAAGCTTTGGATAGGACTTGAAAAACTTCCCAAAAAATATACTATGGCGCGTCACGCCAAGGGCGCAAAAACCTCTCTGGAATTCGATTTTTGTGAAAAATGAAATTGTGAGCCGTTTACTCTAAAATTGACGTTAGACCCATTCCCCACTCAAATTGACCCCCTGAACAAGAATATGAAGTCAAATTTTTGATATCACGCACATATTTTGAGATATATGAAAATTATGATTTCGGGAACTTCCGAGGCATATTTTCGAGCACTTTTTTGGGTCATTTCAGCAACAAATTGAAGTTTATAGTTAAATGTTATAATCTTTAGCCATGAAATTTTAGATTTAACTATGACATAAATTTTCTTCGCTAATAATATAAATAATTAGTGACAATTATTTTATTGTCTCAAATCAATTTGTGATTTAGTGACAACAATGATTTGTCATAAAATATGCATGGTGTTAAATAATGACGATTTAAATTTGTAGTTGAATAATTCAATTATTTGTCTCGAAAAAAAATCATGGATACAAAATTTTCCTTATCTATGATATTTAATAATTATAAATGAAAACTAACAAAGAGAATAATACAAGTGCTTTAAATATAAGAAATCGACAAAACAACCATTAGTTAATTAGCGAGGAAAAAATTTAAAATCAACTAATTCAATCTATTTTATAAAAATGACAAAATCCAAGTTATAAAAATTTTCTTAAATTATGCAAATATAAAATGTACCATTTGAAAATGCAATTGAGGTTAGTATCATCATAATATATTATTTAAATCATTGATACTTGATTTGAGACTTTCATTTTTACTTGATACACTCTCATTGATAAAACAAGATAAAAAAAATTTCTTGAGTTTTGGCACTATTTATCATACATGTCTATCAATTTTGTAGCCAATAAATGGTAACGACAAAGATAGTCTATTTGCTTCTACAAAATAAATACCTAAATTTTAATAATGATTGAAACACCCCAAAACTATGCTTCAGAAATACCCATAATTATAATTTTTATATATCTCAAAAATCCATACGTGATATAAAAAATTTGACTTCTTATTCTTGATCGGGGGGCAAAATTGTGTGGGATATGGGTATAACCCGTATATTTGAAGACTGTAGCGAAAAATGATATTCACAAATTTTTTTGGAGACAGTAAGAGTGCATGATGAATTCGCGACACAGAGCCATCGTGGATTAGTGTAAGCACCTCCTTAATCTTCAGTTTCGGCCTTAAGACATTGGGGTCATGGCCCCATGCCCACTTTTGCCTGAAAACACCTATACTTATCAATTGTTCAACTCCATATCACTAAAAAAACCCTCTCCAAAACCTTTCGACCATTTTATCAAGATTTCCATCCAAATTCAAGTGTCTAAGATTAATTCTGGATCTCAAGAACTCCATTCAAACTTCAACTGTCCTTCAACTCTACATCAAGGAATCCCCCAAATTTAGGTATGTGGGTTTCATCCGTTGGATCTTTTTACCCATGGAGTCCAACCTTCTTATTTTATGAAGATTACATGATTTCAAATTGTATTACTTATGAGTATCTATTATTATGAAATATAAGCATGATTTTTTCTGGATTTTTATCAAATATTATTGACTATGCATGAATATCTATTTTAAGTTTATGCTATGAGTTAACCGTTGGCGATTGAGATTATTCATGCTTCAAGCTAAGAGATCTATGAACTATTATGAAGTTTTGATATGATTTACAAGTTAACCATGATGGGGTTATACCATGATATTTTTGGGCTGATTTACATGACTTTAAGATGAATTGATTTCACTATTTCATGATCTATACTCTTGCATTTTGCATGATTTGAACATGTACTCATATGTTCCCACCAAGTGTTCGATAA
>JAOTQR010117315.1:0-24595 GCA_025774065.1 Solanum ossicruentum | reverse complement strand
CACTATATAGTCAATCATATCATATCTCATACTTTGGACCTTCAACTCCTCAAGAAATCACATCCGAACATTTTATCAAACACTTAGAGGGTGTGTAATGCTAGAATAAAACCATGACAAATAGAGATGAAATCATGCAAAAAAATCCATTGTAAAACCTTCCATCAACACCTTGTAACACCCTTAAGCAACATACATCAGAACCCTTCCTCAAATCTTCAAATAGATCAAAGATTTATAGCTCAAAACATAGCAAAACAGTCATAATTTCACATAGCTTTAAAATAGTGTGCAGTGAATTTCATAATAAGCAAGACCCATTTGTATATGAACTTTAAATCATGCAATTTGGGTTAAAGGAGGCTTGGGTATCATGGGTGAAAGGAACCCATGAAAGAAACCCACATACCTTAGCTTGGAGATGAGGTTGGTGAAGATTAGAGATGGAGACTTGAATCTTGAAGAAGAACCTTGAAGGAAATCCTTAGTTTCGGATGAGGGTTTGAGACTTAAATTTTAAAGTGAAAATATGGCTAAGTGTTTGAGTGAGTATTGGGGAGTGTTTGGGAGGATGATATGAAGGTGAAATAAGGCTAAGTATAAGTAAAAACACGTTTGGAAACACTTAGGCCAAGACTTAAAAGCCTTGGACCGAACTAAAAAAAAAGCAAGCACCTTTTTACATTGGTGCGCGTTCTGTGGGGGTCGCGGACTCCTCTCTACAATTCACACCTTGAAAAATTGTAATTGCTAATCTTTCACTCTTAAATCGGGGTTAGACCCTTTTCCCCCTAATTTTGATCCCCTGAACAGGAATATGAAATTCGATTTACGATAATGTGCATGGATCTTGAGATACATTTAATTTAAAATTGCAGGTAATTTGAGGCACATTTTTGTGCATTTTTTTGGGATCATTTCAATATCTCTCCCTTAGGAACATTCGTCCCCGAATGTAGAAGAGACATACAAGACAAGTGTGATCATAAACAAATCAGCCCCAATAAGAATATAACATTACATTTATAAAACCATTTTCAAAATCTCAACATAAGTGTAAAATCATCGTAAGTTTGCCAACTTAAACATGAATGCATACGAATGATATAGGGGCTGAAATATAAGACTTAAAATCACATAAAAAAAACTTAGGATTAGTACCTTAGGATTGATTGGAGTGGAAAAGGTAAGGATACCGCTTTTGTATGTCCGCTTCGGCCTCCCAAGTAGCACTTTCAATTTATTGGTTCCTCCAAAGGAACTTGACGAATGCTACCTCCTTGTTCCTCAATCTCCTCACTTGCCTATCAAAAATCTGAATCGGAGTCTCCTCATAAGTCAAGTTATCCTCAACAATACCCACAACATCAATAGGCACAATAGTATTAGGATCGCCAACATATTTTCTCAATATAGAGACCTGGAACACCATATGAACGAAATTCATTTCACTAGGCAACTTCAATTCATAAGCTACCTTGTTATCCCTCTTCAAGACCTCATAAGTACCAACATATCTTGGACTAAACTTCCCCTTTTTACAAAAATAGACCATACCTTTCATTGGAGAAACTTTCAAGAAAACCCAATCTCTTACTTTGAATTCAAGGTCTCTTCTTCTCACATCGGCATAGGATTTTTGACGACTTTGGCTTGTCTTCGATCTCTACCTAATCATCCTAACCTTCTCAAGATCATCTATAACCAGATCTGATCCCAATAAAGATGAAACACCCCATGCTTTCCTAGGAATACCCTCATAATCATAATTCTTTTATATCACTAAATAAGGGATATTTAAACACCCCTCCACATAGCTCGGAAAGACCCTATGATGCATTTTTTTAATATATCACAATACATGCAGAATTTCGCAAATCCAACCTCATATTCTTGTTAAGAAGGCAATATTATGTGGGAAAATGAGTACCTACAAGGTATACTTTGTCTGTGCCAATAATCGAGAAAGATTAAACCAAAGCAAAATCCGCAGTAACATCTCAAGGGAATGTTACTAATGGAACATGTAGGAATAATAGGTCCTAATATTTTTTTGTTGACCCTCATTTCAATTGATTGGATGCTTGAGCACTGAGATCTCGTGAGTTCCTTAGTGAAATTTCATAAAAAAAGTAGTTGTCTGCAACGGGGTCCGCGACGCCAACCTAATGCGGACTAGTTCAAAAATTTCTGAAGATTATTTTTTTTACTCCAGGATAATTGGATAATAATCCTATACCTATATAAACAAAAATTCCTCATTCTTTAGTCGTTTTTAGCCCTAAAAACTCACCAAAAAACCTCTCAAAATCCTCTTTAATCTTCATCAAATTCTCCATTCATTCTCAAGGTTTTTAAGAAGTCTTGTGGGAATCAAGGAAACCAAGTCAAGCCCCAAGTCCTCCTCAAGATTCAAGAGTCCCCAAAAATCATCTGGATCTAAGGATTTTATTCAAGCTTCAAGCCTCCATTTCAAATCTTCTTCAAGAAACTCTCCAAAGTCAAGTTATGTAGGTTTTAGCCATTGGGTTCTTCCACCCATGGTGCCCTAATCTTCTTTTTACTCAATTTTCCTAATTTAAATTTGATTTTACAAATTGGTTTACTATTATGAACATGCCTATGAACTATGTTAAAGCTATGTATAGTTGTGATTGTTTTGCTATGTTTTGAGCTATAGATCTTGGGTTTATTGGAAGATTTGATGAGGGGTTTTGGTGTATATTACTTGGGGGGTGTTCCATGGTATTGATTGATGGTTTTAAGATGAATTTGCTCACATGATTTCATCTCTAAATTGCATGGTCTTGTATCCCCATTACACACTCGCCAAATGTAAGATAAAATGTTCTGTTATGGGTTTTTGAGGAGTTGAAGGTCCAAAGCATGAGATATGATATGATTGACATTATGATGAAAGATGAAATGAGCTTATGTACAAGATAAATTCTATATAAAGTGTTACATTAGACCATGCCCGATTCGGGGGAACTAAGAACCCAGCTAACCTAGATGGGGGTTTGTACTCGTTAACCCAGGGAAGGGTTTGTACTTCTCCACCTGGTGATGGGGCGGCATCATCAGTAACCTAGATGGGAGTTTGTACTCATCAACCTAGATGAGGTTTAGTACTCATCCACCTAGGTAATGGAATGATATTATCACCAACCTAGATGAGAGCTAGTACTCATTCACCTAAGTGATGGGGCGCATCGTCACTACCCTACCAAAGGGTTGTAAATTTGGAAATCTATCTTAGTCTCTTCTACACATATGATATCATATATGATCATGAGTTACCTAAGCATGTTTTACTTATGCATTGATCCTACATGTCATGCAAGTTTTACTTATGCATTGATCCTACATGTCATATTGTTATAGTTTATCTACTATCTATTGTTATACACTTCGATTATAATCTTAATTCTTATTTGCATTGCATCCTACATACTTAGTACATTCAAACATACTAATGCATACCCTATGCCTACATGATATCACCATGTAGGAATCGGTACCCAAGTTGATCATCATTATCCTCCACGTGGCTAGTTTGGTACTATTCGAGCTAGTTGGTGAGTCCTCCACTTTGGGGACCTTAGTATATGTTTCTCTTATTATATAATGAGACATTCTTCTTTATTTTCTATCTTGAATATGAGGGTGAGCGCGGTTGATTTGTCTTGGCCCCCACTCTTATCTATGTAATAGAGGTGTTGTTCGACATATATGTATCTATGATACGAATGTTGACTCTTTTGTCTCTTGATGTTGTTGTTATGCAAGCTTTCCTTAGTCCCTTGCCCTTGTTCCTAGACCTTTACATGTTACATAAGTATAAATTTCTCTTTCTTAGCCCTAATTCCCCTTGTCATGTTTCTTATGATGTTTTACATTACTTCCGCGACCAAGGATGTGTAATGATATATTATGAGGCTTTCTTGGGGCTCCTTCGTGTTCCCCATTCATCAATCACGTCTACGCCCTAGGCTTGGATCATGAAAAACTTGGTATCAGAGCACTAGGTTGATAGATCCTCGGAGTCCAACACACTGTGTCGATTAGAGTTTTATTCATAGTTATATTGTGCACTACAATTATGAGTCAGAGGCTATGAGATGTTCTAGGAAATGTTTCACTTCTTCATGATCCATGTCTTGTGATAGAGTTAGGTCCCCTAGGGCTTATTGCTAACCCTTGACCGTTACATTACAGGATGTCTCAAGCTACTTAGGATGGAGCTATGATGATTGTAGAGATTTGCGATGCTCTATGGGAGGTGGCGAAAGCAACAGCAAAATTGGCAACTCACCTCAGTCATCAAGTGGGTGCTCCCTAGACTTTTGGTGGTGAGAGGGGAGGTAGTGACGCTAAGAGGGCACGTAATATGGGTAAGCTCCAAAAGAAGAGATTGAGGTGGTGTGGTGCCTTATGCTACGTGCCCAAAATGTGATAGAGGCCATGATTTCCCATGCTTGAGAAGTACCAATGCTTGTTATAGGTGTAGTAAAGTGGGTCACAAGTTAAAGGATTGTCCGTATGTTCGAAGGAAGCGTAAGGGTTGCCGACCTTTACACTAAGATGGTTGTGTTGATCAAGTGGCTCATAGAGGGGATGACATGCCCGATGCTATTACTAGTAAGTTGAAGTTTTCTTTGCTTTGTTGTGCATGTATTTTTAGGCCCGGCGTGCCACTACTTCTTCTCTATTCTTTTTGTTGCTAGTGGGGTTTCATATGTGCCCAAGGTGTTGTGTGGATCTTTAGTATCTATCCATTTGTTGGGTGTATTATTGCTAGAAGGTTTATAGGTATTCATCTGGGTTTCTATTGTATTAGGTTTTTTTTTGTGGTTTGTTGGAGTTGGCACGGTGGATTTGGATGTCATTACAAGAATGGAATGGTTGCATGCGTTGTGTCTTCATGGATTATAGGACCCATTCCTTTATGAACCCATCTTTGAATAGAAGGTTGTCAAATGGTAGCTAGGGAGGTAGGTCCATTTTATGTCGTAAGGAACAATTGGTCTCTAAAGGGTTGCATTTATAGTCTTGTGAGAATTGGCGGTGTTGAACCTAAGTTGTTTTGTCTATAGAATTATTGTTGGTGGTAGATGAGGCTTTGAATGTCCTTTCCGATATTTTGAATTTTGTGTAGTGTCTTTTGGTTTGACTAGTGCACCAGTTATGCCTATAAATCTCATGGGTCAGATCTTTAGTCCCTACTTTAATAGGTTTATGGTGGTTTTGATGATGATAATGTGGTTCTTTCCCTAATGAGATAGTGCATGCAAGTCATTTAAGGGTAGTTCTACAAGTTTAAAGAAGAAGATTGGATGCTAGTAGGAGAGATGGGAATTGTGGTGGTAAGAGGTTGCGTTCCTAGGTTGTGTGGTGTCGAGTGATGGTATTAAGGTGGATCTTAGTAAGATGAAGGTGATTAGATATTAGCCTAGACCTTTGAATTCATCGAATATTAGGAGCCTCTTGGGTTTAGTGGGCAATTATCAGAGATTGTGAGTAGGTTCTCTTCCATTGTTGCTCCTATGACTTAGTTGACACTAAATAAGGACATATGTGACCATCATTTGAGTAGGGTGATTTGACAGGTCCGAGAGTTGCTATTTCTGGTGTTATTCCTTGCTTCTAGTATGATTCATGGGTATGAGGGTTGATCGTTGATTCCTTCCAATCAAACAGACCCAAAACTATTTTCAGGAAAACCTATATAGATTTTGCTTACTTTAATTTGGGGTTTTGAATATTAAGATTTCTAAAATTCTATTGATGCATGGGTGGTGTTTATTTGATAATTTTAATGTGATTTAAACTATTATATGAGGATTTACTTTGAATTTATGAAATTATAAGTATGCTTGTCCCCTTTATGAATTATTATGCATGAGAGATTACACTATGGATTTAAATGTGGAATTAATTATGTTTTCGCTTCAATTTCATATTATAAATATTGATTTTAGATTTAGTTGTAATTACCCATGTCATTCTCTCATTGATCATAGCATATGCATTCATTTACATGAATTATTTTGAAAAATATATGTTATGGGTTAAGTCCAATTTTGTTTTATGGCATGATTTTGACAAAATGTTGGTTATGACAATATTGTAATCACATCTATTTTGGGTTTTTTGCTCATTGAGAATTTGGGGTGCTTACACCATTTTGTGTATGAATGGGCTATTCCTATGCATGAATATTATGACTATGAAATTAAAATTTTGGCATTTGAACCTAAGTACGAATTATTATGAATGGTGTTTGGCTTATAAGCCCAATTGCGCATTGAAATGAATTAGAAAATGACTATTGCCTCTTTCAATGTAGATGCATGCATATTATAAGTATTCTTGTGGAATGACGGCTTAGCTTCATGGGTTGGAGGTCTGGGGGTAGTTTAGCTATTTACATAGTATGTTATCAATGAGTGTAGGACCCGTAGGGTTTTAATATGATGGTTAAGGATGGTCAATCTATTTGGTCAACTACAATGGGTTAGTCAGTTCTCTAAGGTTGATTTGAGGTTAGGGTTTTGTTCTTATGTGTGGAAGACGGTAGGTGATATCCCTAAGTGTCCGTTTGAACTAGGAATGATCATTTTGATTATTGGTAGAGTTGTTTGTTTGGCTTATGCACCGGTGGTGTTTGTCAGTTTCTTGAATAGGGCCTTAAAACCCTTAATATGTTTGTGGTGGTCTCTAGTGATGAGGCATTGATTTGTTTAGAGCTTGTGAATCATTTGGGGGTAGTATTGCAAGTCTTGGAGGATGAGAGGTTGTTTGCTAAATATGATAGGTGTGCATTGTCGATAGCAAGAAGGTGGTTAGAATTCTTTAAGGATTATGAATGAGTGTGCATTATTTTTCCTCGGTAAGGCTAATGTTGCGGTTGGTGCTCTAGGTAGCCTAACATGTTTGTTGATGGTGGCAAAGAGGAGACTAGTGGGGTCCATCGGTTAGTTAGATTGGAAGTTAAGCTGAGGAAAGTTGAGCATGGTGGTGTAGCATTCTTAATGGTCCAAATCTTCATGGGTTAAGAGGTCTAGATTAGGCAAGGCCTTGATTCTGCCTCATTTGAGTTGGAAGTTTTGGGTGAGAAGATAATAGTCTGGAGGTTGTCTCCCAAGGAGGAGATGGTGGTTATGGTACGAAGTGGGTTAGGTGTATTGAAGGTTGACAATTGAGTTGAGGATTGTGAGTCCTTATAGGGTGTAAAGGGAGGTTGGTTAGGTTGCATAAGTTTGGAAATTACCTGTGGTATGGTTATGGTTTGTCCAATTTTTCATGATTTTAGGTTGAAGGGACGTGGTGGTAACTCTAGTCTTATAGAACTTATAAGATTGTGGGTTTGCGGGTGTTGTAGAGGATAAGCTGCCTTAGGAAGAGGTCCTAGTGGAGGTATTGGATGGAAGGATTGAAGAAGTTGATTAGTAAGGGGGTAGTGTTCGTCAAGGCCCTTTGGAAGAATCGTCAAGTCAAAAATATCTCTCTGGGAGTCAGAGCGAGCATGGAAAAGCGATATTCATACCTCTTTCATTCTATTCAAGCTTATGATAGCATGTTGAACCCCTTCATGTGATTTCAAGTCCTATGTTTCAGCCCCTATGTCATTTGCATGCATCCATGTTCATATTCACAAGTTCATGATGATTTTTGACACTTACGTTGAGATTTTGAAAATGGTATTTTAAATGTATTATTGCATTCTTCTTGGGGCTAATTTTTTCATGATTACTCTTCTTATGTATGTTTCTTCCACATTTGGGGATGAAAGTTCCCAAGGGCAAGATATTGAAACACACTATACTTGCCTAGGAATACCCCCATATTCGTAATTCCCTTATATCTCAAGCTGGGGATATTTAAACACCCCTCCACGTAGCTCGAAAAGAACATATGATGCATTTTTCAATATCTCACAATCCATATAGAATTTCAAAAATCCAACCTCATATTCTTGTTCAGAGGGCAAAATTGAGTGGGAAAATGAGTACCTACAAGGTATAGTTTGTCTGTGCCAAGAAAAATGATTTTTAGTGAAATTTCGCAAAAACACTAGTTGTCCGCGATGCGGACCTAACGCGGACTAGTTCAAAAATTTTCAAAAATTATTCTTTTTACTCCAGGACAATTGGGTAATAACCTATAACTATATAAACGAAAATTTCTCATTCTTTAGCCGTTTTTATCCCTAAAACCTCATCAAAAACCTCACAAAATCCTCTCTAATCTTCATTATATTTTCCATTCATTCTTAAGGTTTTCAAGAAGTCCTGTGGGAATTCAAGAAAACCAAGTCAAGCCCCAAGTCCTTCTCAAGATTCAAGAGTCCCTAAAACTCATCCAGATCTAAGGATTTCATTCAAGCTTCAAGCCTCCATTTCAAATCTTCTTCAAGAAACTCTCTAAAGTCAAGATATGTAGGTTTTACCCATTGGGTTCTTCCACGCATGGTGCCCTAATCTTCTTTTTACTCAATTTGCATGAGTTAAATTTGATTTTACAAATGGGTTTAAAATTATGAACATGCCTATAAACTATGTTAAAGCTATATAAAGTTGTGATTGTATTGCTAAGTTTTGAGCTATAAATCATAGGCCTATTGTATGATTTGGTGAGATATTTGTTGTATATTACTTGAGGGTGTTTCAAGGTGTTGATTAATGGTTTTACAATGGATTTTCTCGCATGATTTCATCTCTAAATTGCATGGTCTTATACCCCCATTACACACCTGCCAAGTGTTTGATAAAATGTCCGATTACGGGTTCTTGAGGAGTTGAAGGTTCAAAGCATGAGATATGATATGATTGATGTTATGATGATGAAATAAACATATGTACATGATAAATTCTACATAAAGTGTTGCATTAGACCATGCCTAATTCAGGGGAACTAAAAACCCGGATAACCTAGATGGGGGTTTGTACTCATCAACCTTGGGAAGGGTTTGTACTCATCAACCTAGATGAGGGTTAGTACTCATCCACCTAGGTGATGAGGCAAAATTATAACCAATCTAGAAAAGGGTTAGTACTCATCCACCTAGGTGATGGGGCGGCATTATCACCAACCTAGTTAAGGGTTAGTACTCATCCACCTAAGTGATGGGGCAAGATCATCACTAACCTACCAAAGGGTTGTAATTTGGAAACCTAGCTTGGTCTCTTCTACCCAGATGATATCCTATATGAGCATGAGTTACTTAAGCATGTTTTACTTATGCATTGATCATACATGTCATATTGCTATAGTATGTCTATTGCCTATTGTTGTACACTTCTATTATGATGTTTAATTCTTGTTTCCATTGCTTCCTACATACTTAGTATATTCAAATGTACTAACGCATACTCTATGCATACATGATATCACCATGTAGGAACCGGTCCCCAAGTTGATATCATCCTCCTCTACATGGCAAGTTCAGTGCTATTCAAGCTAGTTGGTGAGTCCTCCACTTCGGGGACCTTAGTATATGTCTCTCTTATTATGTAATGAGACATTCTTATTTATTATCTATCTTAACTATGAGGGTGAGCCCGGTTTCTTTGTGTTGGCCCCCACTCTTATCTATGTTGTAGTGGTGTTATTGGACATGTTATGTATCTATAATACGAATCTTGACTCTTTTGTCTCTTAATGTTGTTGTTATGCAAGCTTTCCCTTAGTCTCTTGCCCTTGTTCCTAAACTTTTACATGTTACATAAGTTTAAATCTCTCTCCCTTAGCCCAAATTCCCCTTATTCATGTTTCTTATGACATTTTATATTGCTTCCGTGACCAAGGATGTGTAATGATATGTTATGATGCTTGCTTGGGGCTCTTTTATGTTTCTCATTCTTCAGTCATATCTATACCCTAGGTGTGGGTCATGACAAAAGCTACCTCTCCAACCTCAAACCAACGAACTGGTGATCTACAACGTTTCCCATAAAGAGCCTCAAAAAGAGTCATACCGATGCTAGAATGATAGCTATTGTTGTAGCCAAACACAATCAAAAGAAGGTAGTCATCCCAACCACCTCTCAACTCCAATACATATGCCGTAAGCATATCTTCAAGGGTTTGAATGGTTCTTTTAGCTTGACCATCCATTTGGGGATGAAAGGTCATACTAAGGTGAACTTTTGTACCAAGATCCCTTTGAAAAGACATCCAAAAGTGTGAGGTGAATTGTGAAGCACGATCCGATATGATAGACAAAGGAACCCTATGTAACCTCACTAACTCCTGGATGTATAACCTTGCATACTATTCAGCTCCATATATGGTCTTAACCGCTAGAAAGTGAGCCGATCTTGTTATCCTATCAACAACCACCCAAATGGAATAAAAACCCTTTTTAGTCTTGGGCAGCCCAACCACAAAATCCATATTAATCACTTCCCACTTCCAAGTGAGAATCTCTATGTCTTGGGTTAGGCCATCCGGCCTTTGTTATTCAGCTTTGACTTGTTGACAACTATGGCAACCAGAAATGAATTTGGCAATTTTTCTCTTCATGCCTCCCCACTAATACATATCTCTCAAGTATCAACATATTTTGGTGGAACAAAGGTGGATAGAATAAGAAGAATTGTGTGCCCCATCAAGGATCTTCTCCCTCAAACCATCAACACAAGGTACACATAACCTACCTTGGTACATAAGGGTCGCATCTCTCTCTTGGGAGAAAACCTCCACTTTTCCCTCTTTCACCAAGGCCTTCAATTCAATCAAGGAGGAGTCAAGATCTTATTTTGCTATCACCTCATCAACTAATAAAGACTTAGACCCATCAACAACCGCAAAACTATCATCTCCAACCTCTTCCAACCTAACCCCAAATCTAGCCAATTGATGCACCTCCCTAGCCATCCCTTTATCACCACCATCAACATGAGCTAGGCTACCCATAGCCACCCGACTCAAAGTATTCGCCACAACATTTGCCTTTCCCGGATAATAGTGTACACTTATTCATAGTCTTTAAGAAGTTCCAACCATCTCCTTTGCCTCAAGTTGAGATCCTTTTGAGTGAAGACATATTGGAGGCTTTTATGATCGGTAAACACACCCACATGCACCCCATACATATAGTGATGCCAAATCTTTAATGTAAACACAACGGCGGCTAACTCTAGATCATGGGTAGGGTAGTTCTTTCATGTACCTTGAGTTGCCTAGAAGTATAAGCTATGAACTTACCATTTTGCATCAACACACAACCCAAACCAACCCGAGAAGCATCACAATAAACCACAAATCCCTCAAGCCCATCCTGTAGTGACAATACAGGAGCGAACACAAGCTTGTCTTTCAATGTTTGGAAGCTCCTCTCACACTCGTCGGTCCACACAAACTTAACCTTCTTTTGAGTCAATTTTGTCATAGGGGAAGCAGTGGAGGAGAACCTATTCAAAAACCTTTTATAATAACCCGCTAAGCCCAAGAAGCTCCAAATATTCGACGGGGTCAATGGTCTAGGACAATTTCTAATCACATCGCTTTTCTTAGGATTCACTTTTATACCATCCACAGACACCACATGACCCAAGAATGCAACCTCCTTCAACCAAAATTCACACTTTTCATATTTGGCATGCAATTTATCCTCTCTCAGTCTTTGCAACACAACCCTCAAATGCCCCATATGCTCCTCCCTTCTATGTGAATAGATCAAAATATCATCAATGAAAATCATAAAAAAAAAGAATCAAGGTAAGGTTTGAAGACTCTATTCATTAGATCCATAAAGATGGCTGGTACATTGGTCAACCCAAACGACATCACAACAAACTCATAATGCCCATATCTAGTCTAGAAGGCCATCTTGGGAATATCACACTCCCTCACCCTTACTTGATGATACCCGAAAGGAAGATCAATCTTAGAGAAGAACCTATCCCCTTGCAATTAGTCAAATAAGTCATCAATCCTTGGAAGAGGATATCTATTCCTGACGGTGATCCTATTGAGTAGCCGATAGTTAATGCAGATTCTAAGTGTCGCATCCTTCTTTTTCACAAAAAACATCGGGCACCCCAAGGTGATTGACTAGGTCTAATAAATCCCTTCTCCAACAAAACTTTCAATTGTTCCTTCAACTCCACTGGGACCATATGGTAAGGGGGAAGGGAGATAGGTTGAGTATCGGGGAGGAGGTCTACACCAAAATCTATTTCCCTTTCGGGAGGAACACCTGGAAGGTCATTTGGGAAGTCACCAAGAAACTCATTTACAACCAGAACTGACTCTATGAAAGGGGATTTAGACTCTACATCACTAACCCTCACAAGATGATAAAGACACTCCTTAGAGATCAACTTACGGGCTTTAATATATGAAATGAATCTACCCTTGACCACCACATCTTGACTTTCCCACTCAAGGACGAGTTCATTAAGGAATTGAAACTTGACCCTGTAGGTTCTATAATCAATAAAAGCATAGTAGGCATGCAATCGTTCATCCCAAGAATGACATCAAAATCTATCATGTCTAATTTAACAAGATCACAAGGAAACAACTTATGCAAAATGCTAATAGGATAACTTCTATAAACTTTTCTAGCAATAATAGAGGAACTAATAGGAGTAGAAACTTCATATGACTCATGCAACAACTCAGGGTCAACATGGAACTTTTAGGCAACAAAGGGGGAAACAAAAGAAAGAGTGGCACCCGGATGAATCAAAGCATATACATCAAAGTCAAAGATTTTCAACATACTGGTAACAATATCAGGAACCTCACCAACCCCTTGCCTCCCATGTAGATCATAAAACCTATTATGCCTCAGTGCTCCACCTTGAGGACCACCTCTACCCAATGGAACCGCATTTGTACCCCAGCCCTTGCCACGGTTTCTCGGACAATCCATCTTCTTGTGGCCAAGTTCCCCACATTCAAAGTATATATTAGAACCTTTCAAACATGGGTCTCCATCACTCCTTCCACATTTAGGGCACATATCAATAGAAGCCACCCCAAAACCTTGAGGCCTAGGGAAGCTATTGGCAAACCCCCTATTAGTAGCATGAGAAGACACTTGGCCTTGATGATATCTAGCACCCTTTTGGAATTTACCCTCAAACCGAGTCCTCTTGGCCTCATGCCCCCTTCTCTTCCTCAATTTCTCCTCCTCCATTTGCTCAACATAGGTCATCAATGAGACAAGTCTATGTCACTAATTAGCATGGCAGACCAGCATTCTTCACTTACCAAGTCGGAGACCCCCATCATGAAATTATTCATCCTAGATCTAGGATCGGCCAACAAATGAGGAACATACTTTGAAAGTTGATTAAACTTGAGTGGGTACTCCCTCATACTCATAGCACCTTGTTTCAAGTTCATGAACTCTACCAACTTAGCTTCCCTAAGCTCAAGTGGTAAAAATCGATTAAGGAAAGCCAATTTTAACTCCTCCCAAAGCACCACTTTACCTATTCCCTTATCACCCTCCCATTGATCATGTCATATTTGGGCTTCCCTTTTGAGTCGGTACGCCGCCAACTCTTCCTTTTTATTTGGCCCAACACCCATGACATTTAAGATCGTGTAGACCTCATCAATGATCTCTTGTGGATTTTTCTTCATCCACCTTTAACCCATAGAACACCGTAGGATTCAACCTCATAAAGTCCCTTACCCTAGCCCCTTGGTAGTAGCATGAGGGGTTTGGTCTCCTTAATTGACTTGGTTGTCCATAACTTGGGCAAGCATAGTGAGAGCGTCCCAAAGCTCACCATTGGTTGCCTCCTACTCATAGTCATGGTGCACTTCGCGAACATGAATGGGAATCTAATCGACATGGTGTGTTAGATTCTGAGAATCTATCAACCTACTGCTCTGATACCAAGTTTGTCACAACCTAAGCCTAAGGCCTAGATGTGACATGGAGAATGGTGAACTCGAAGAAACCCCAACCAAGCCTCTTATTTTATCATTACACATCGTTGGTCAATGAAGCATGTAAATGACACCAAGAGTAATAATAAGGGACAAAGGGGCTATGGGGAAAACTTGCATAACATCATAATCAAGAGACAAGGAGTCAAAGCTCATATCATAGATACATATCATGTCAAACAAACACCTCTAATATATAGATAAGAGCAGTGGCCAAGATAAAGCAACAAGGCTCACCTCATAGTCAAAATAGAAAATAAGAAGAATGTCTCAATACATAATAGGAGCAACATAGACTAAGGTCCCCAAAGTGGAAGACTCAACAACTAGTTTGAGTAGTACCGAACTAGCCACATGGAGGAGGATGATCTACTTGGGCACCGGTTCCTACATGGTCATATCATGTAGGCAAGAGTATGTGTTAGTACGTGAATGTACTAAGTATGTAGGATGTAATGCAACAAGAATATGGCATCATAGTCAAAATGCGTAACAAAGGCAATAGGCATAATATAACAATATGGCATGTATGATCAATGCATAAGTAAAACATGCTTAAGTAGCTCATGCTCATATAGGGTATCATATGTGTAGAAGAGACCAAGCTAGATTTTAAAGGTACAAACCCCTTGGTTGGTTGATGATGGTCTTATCCCATCATCCCGATGGTGTGGTAAAAACTCCCTAACATGGTTGATGATAATCATACCTTATCACCACAATGGTGAAGTACAAACTCCTCACATGGTTGATGTACAAACCCCTACCTAGGTTAATGAGTAGAAACCCCTACCTGGGTTACCCGGGCTCTTGTCTCCCCCAATTGGGCATGGTCTAATGCAACACTTTATATATATATATATAGATCATTCTATCACCATATAGTCAACCATATCATATCTCATACTTTGGACCTCAACTCCTCAAGAAACCACATCCGGACATTTTATCAAACACTTAGAGGGTGTGTAATGATAGTATAAAATCATGAAATATAGAGATGAAATCATGCAAGAAAATCCATTGTAAAACCATCTGTCAACACCTCACAACACCCTCAAGCACCATACATCAAAACCTCTCCTCAAATCTTATAATAGATCAAAGATTTATGGCTCAAAATATAGCAAAATAGTCACAATTTAACATATCTTTACCATAGTGTGCAGTGAATTTCATAATAAGCAAGACCCATTTGTATATCAACTTTAAATCATGCAATTTGGGTTAAAGGAGGCTTGGGATCATGGGTGAAATGAACCTATGAAATAAACCCACATACCTTAGCTTGAAGATAAGCTTGGTGAAGATTGAAGATGGAGACCTAAAGCTTGACGAAGAACCTTAAAGGAAATCCTTTGTTCCAGATGAAGGTTTGAGACTTGAATTTTGGAGTAAAAATATGGCTAAGTGTTTGAGTGAGTATTGGGGAGTCTTTAGGATGATATGAGGGTGAAATAAGTCTAAGTATAGGTAAAAACATGTTTGGGAACACTTAGGTCCAAGACTTAGAAGCCTTGGACCGAACTTAAAAAAGGGCACCTTTTTACATTGGTGTGCATTGCGTGGGAGTCACGAATTCCTCTCTGGAATTAGCACCTTGAAAAATTATAATTTCTAATATTTTGCTCATAAATCTGGGTTAGACCCTTTTCCTCCTAATTTTGACACCCTAAACATGAATATGAAGTCGGATTTTTGATATCGTACATGGATTTTGAGATATATAGAATTTAATATTCCAAGCATTCCGAGGCACATTTTGTGCACTTTTTGGGGTCGTTTCAATCGGAGCCTCCACTAGCTTCTTCTTCAATAATTCGAAGGCCTACAAATAAGGAGCATCAAAGTTAAAGGGCACCTCTTTCTCCAGGAGGGCATAGTGGTTTTGTAATTTTAGAGAAGTCCTTAATAAACCTGCAGTAGAACCCCAAATGTCACAGAAAATTTTGGACTCCCTTAACTGACACCGGTCGGGGTAGCTTTTCTATCACTTCAATTTTCACTCTATCCATCTCTAAACCATGCTTGCATACCTTGTACCCCAGGACTATTCCCTTCTTAACCAAGAAGTGACATTTCTCCCTGTTAAGAACAAGGTTAGTCTTCTCACATCTTGCGAGCACTTTGTTTAATTTTGCAGAAACATCTCAATGGATTCACTAAAGACAGAGAAATCACCTATGAACACCTCTACAAAGTCTGCCACCATTTCATAGAATAAAGCCATCATGCACCTTTAGAAAGTGGTTGGTGCATTGCATAAACAAAGGGCATGCATTTGACAGCATAGGTTACATATGGATATGTGAAGGTCATCTTCTCTTGGTCTTCGGGTGCAACGGTGATTTGGTTGTACCCCGAGTATCCATATAGGAAGCAGTAGTATTCTTGCTCAGCAAGTTTTCTCTAGTATTTGATCAATGAAGGGCACTGGGTAGTGGTTTTTTCTGGTGGCATCATTCAACTTTTGTTGTCCATGTATATACGCGACCCTATCACTGTTTTGGTAGGGATCATCTCATTCTTGTCATTAGTGACAACCGCGATCCCTACTTTCTTGTGTATATATTGCACTAGACTTACCTACTTGGTGTCTGAGATGGGGAAGATGATCCCTGTGTCCAACCACTTGATCTCTTCCTTTGTCACTACCTTTTTCATGATTGGATTTAATCTTCTCTGTGGTTGGCCAACTAGCTTGTTACCTTCTTCCATGAAAATCTTGTGCATACACAGGGTTGGGATAATACCATGAATATATGATATTTGCAAACCCATTACTCTCTTCCTCTTATTTAGAATAGCCACAGCAGCATCCACTAGGTTGTAGTCGATGAAGCAGACAAGATTACAAGTGAAGTATTATTTTCACCAAGAAATTCATACTTGAGATGTGATGGCAATGGCTTCAACGCAGGATAAGGAGCTTCTTCAATTGAGGGTTTGGGTAGTGGTCCCAACACCCTATTTAATGGCTTAGCTACTTTCTTTAGCATGCCGACATTGTGAGTGTTTAGCACACTTTTTGTTTCCCTGGCCTCTGCATCATCCACTAGCCGTTGATTTAGTAATACTCGAGCTAGTGGGTCCATGATCTCCACTTAACTCACTGCAGTCACAGTATCTATCACTGTGATGGCTACCAAATCTTCACATGCAGCCAACAGCTTTATTGCTTTATAGATATCAAATACCTCAACTTTATCATGGGCTCTCATGGTGAGCCTCCCTGCTGCTACATCAATCAATGCCTCTCCTGTAGCTACGAACAAGAGCCTAAGAATGAATGAGACCTCAGGATCCAGTTCAATATCCAAGATGACAAAGTCCATGAGGAAAATAAGGGATGTCACTTTGATTACAGCATCCTCAATCACACCATCTGGCCTTACCATAGGACTATCCACCAATTGTAAGACGATAGTGGTGGTTTTGCTCTCCGAAGCCCAACGTCAAGAACATGAAACTGGGCATGAGGTTGATACTTGCACCTAGATCACACAAACCTCTTGCATTAAGATAGTTCCCAATGGTTACTTGCACATTAAAGCTCCCAAGATCCTTCAACTTAGCTGGCAACTGAGATTTATTAAGAATTCTGGAGCTACAAGCCTCCATGAGTGCCACAATCTCATATTCAGCCAACTTGTTCTTGTTGGCAACAATGTCTTTGACATACCTGGCATACTTCGGGATCCCCTGCAAAACTTCAATCAAAGGTCAGTTAATTTGTACCTACTTTAGGAGCCCGATGAATTTCTGGAAACAATAATCCTCCTTCTTATTTCTCAGCTTCTGTGGAAATGGAGGAGAGCTTTAGGCAGTGGATTTGCCTCATTAGTATTTGAGTTGGGATTGTTAGCTTCATTATTTTGTGCAGTGCTTTGTTCAGCCCCATCTTTCTTCTTTGGGTCCAACTCAGTCAAAGGCCTCCCATTTCTCGTGCTGACTACATTAACCGGCTTAGGGTTGGGGTCAGTGGTATCTGCCAGGCCTCCTAAGGGCCTAGAGTTCATAGTGCCAGCCAACTTCCCCAACTGTTTCTCTAAATTCTGCAGACCCTGCTTGTTCCTCTGAATATCCTCTTTCTATCTATTCTTGTTTGCTAGAATTTACCTTAAAACCTTACGGTCAGTCATATTGTTCGGGTTACCCTACTTTGCAGGTTGCTGCATCTGCTGGTTATAGTAGGCATTACCACCCTGTGGTCTCTGTTGAGGTGTCCCTTGGTTTTGCTGATTACCACCCCAAGAGAAGTTAGGGTGATTCCTCCAAATTGGGTTATATGAGTTCCTGAAGCCTTGATAGCCCCCTTTGTTGGCATTACCCACAAAATTTACCACTTCTAGATTAGCTCCACATAACTCAGCAGTATGGTCACCTCCCCTACAAACATCACACTAGCCATTTTGTTGTTGTTGTACCATATTGACTGGGGCTAGTTGTTCACCCATTGCTACCGGTGCTTGCTGTTGCTGACCCAATGCCAGATTATTGAAGTGAGTGGTCATCATGTTTTGCATGGTTGATATCTGAACCTGCAGGGTAGTTATAGTATTAATCTCTAACACGACGGACTGCTTTTGGACTACCAGTTAGCATGATCCTCCATTCCATTCTGGGTTTCCTTGTGCAATCTGATTAAGAAGAGCATACAATTCTTCATATGTCTTCTCCAATGCTTGTCCATCTGTAGCTGAATCAAGGAGAATCTTGGTATTGGGTTCCAATCCTTCAATAAAGGTATGGACTAAAACCTTAATATCTTAAAAGTGGTGAGGACAATTTATCAAAAGACTTTCAAACCTATCCCAAGCTTGATACAGATTTTCTCCAAGCCTTTGCTTGAAGTACAGAATCTCACTCTTGAGTTTGGTTGTCTTACAAAATGAAAAGAATTGCATGAGGAACTTGCGAGCAAGATCATCCTAGGATGTGATAGAGTTTGGTGGCTCAATTTGTAGCCACCTTCATATTCCCTCAGCAGTGAGAAAGGAAATAAGGTATTCCTCACATAGTCTCTAATCACCCTCATTGGAATGAATGCATCAGCTATTTCTAGGAAGTTCTGAAGATGCACTTATGGGTTTTCATGTGGTAGCCTAGTGAATTGTCTAGTAGAGTGTAGTAATTGGACCATGTTCTACTTAAGTTCCCACTGACCACTGGTCTCAGGATTAAGGAAGTAACTAGTGTTATAAGCGGTTCTCGCGATTGCCACATTCCAAACTGGACTTGGTGTCGATGGTCTAGGTGCTGGGGTGTAGGTGGATTTCCTTCTGCCATATCCTCTACAACAGGATCAGTTTCTACTTTATTATCTTCTCGAGCCTTATATTCAATGAGTTCAATTGGCAGAGTTTGAAACAAGACCCCTGCTCTCCTTTTAGATTGACAAAGCCAAGAATTTTGATCTTCCAGTACGGTAGCCAAATACCTATAAACAAATACGACTAAGATCAAATGTAGCGAACACCATAAACACAACAACACAGAAAATCAACCAATTTAACTTCAAATCCCTAGAAACGGTGCCAAACTTGTGTTGCTACCCTGCGCACGTAAGTGTACGTTATCTAACCAGCAATATAGTGGCCCTAATTAAGGGGCTGGGATGTCGAACCCAAGGGATTTAATTGAAATCGATAAACAATCCAAGCTATAACATTTGAAGTGTTTTTATTAAAATAATGAAGAGTTTTGTGCAAAGAAATTAAATTAACTTCTTCTCTAAACTAGTTTTTTGTTGTTAAGATATCAATTAAAGAGCAATTTCGGGATTGTAACCTTAAAGATGCCGTTTAGTCTCAAAGTTTGCACCTATGTATGGGTTCTTAACTACTGATTCACGAGATTAGAATTACCTAAGCAGGTTTGCACGTCTCTGCCTACCTATGATTATTGACTGCCTAACTACATCATTCAGCAGTGATAGACAAACCGATAAAAGTGCTTTAATGTGATGTTCTCGTATTATGAACCAAGCGAGGTGTAAGGGTAGTTGTCACGAGTCTCCCTTACACAAATCAACCTAATCTCCTAGTCGAACAAGCTCTCTATATTACTGCATTCCATTCACTCTAACATCTCTCGAATCCAGAGTGAACAACTAATTTACCCCCAAGTTGGCCAAACTATGAAGTATAGATAAAAGTAATACAGGAGTAGTAAAAAGAAACCAATTCATAAATGTCAAAATTCAAGAACTAAACATTGTTTGTGGCTACAACTCCAGAATATGGAGACTTAGCCATTCAGAGTAACTACATACATCATGAATGAACTAGAAAACATTAACAACAAAGAAATAATGATGAAACTAACCAAATTAACCTTAGAGAAAGGTTTACAGTCATCTCTCTTAATTCTTGCATAAAAATCAATATGTGAAAAACCTAAAGTTTATGACAAAATATAACTTAAAATCTCGTAAATCAATTTTTCCCTTCGCAATCCACAAGTCCGCAATGCGAACTGACTGTCTAGGCTGGGTTTTCACTTATTTTGCTGATTGAACTACTTTTCTCAACCTTTTCACAAGTCCGCGATGTGGATTGTGCCCTTTTTTCCTATTTCGTGCCTTTTTTCCTTCCTTTTTAGCTTGCACAGCTTTATCACAGGTCTGTGACACACACTTGAGTATTTTTGCTAATTCAGCTCACTTTTATCATCTAAATCTCGGGCTGTGTTCTTCCTTCAACTCCATGTGTGACTCCGCACTAGCATAATCTGATCAAAACCTACCAAAAAAATCAAATTGCGCACTTGGCCCTAGATTAGCAAAATAAGAGAGATCAAACTAAAAATGCCTAGACTCTATGAATTTACCCTCTAGCTAGGCTCTATTTATAGATATTTTTGGCTAATTCAGCATATAAATACACCTATGATTAAAAGCTAAGCTAACAACTATACCTAAGAAACAATTGGGTAAGGATTAATCAAGCAAAGAAGTAGGGATAGAGGATGTGGGAATCAATCAAATCTCAATCGATCCATTACACTTAGTATCAAATTTACTCTATGGGTGATATTTTGTAAGAACTAGTTACATCCTCTAATGTAAGCCACTCAAAGAAACACTTGGCTTGAGCACCTCAAAGAAAAACTCCCAAGACCTTAGCCTTTGAGTCCCTTTTGAGGCTCTCAACACATAAACCTATGACTATCATGCAATCCTCTGCACTTGCTAAAGCAATAATTGAAGATCTAAGCTCGATTGAAGTAACTACCTCAAATCTAAGTTATACAAGAAGATATGCATAAACCCGTAAACCAATTCAAACAATTAAAGTAATTTATGAGAAACCCTCTCGATTTTGCAAGTAAATCATCAACTAAGCATGAAAGTAAGAGAAATAACCAAGACTCATAGACAATTTATAATCAAAGCTCAATTAGATCTACAAATTTAGCATTCAAGAACATGGAAAGAAAGATTGAGTGAAACATAAATATAAATGTAGCCCACACACTTCAATCTACTCAAGGATTTGTAGAAAACTTGCTCTAAATAATCACCCTAAACTAAATCTACACTGAGGTGTGTTTTCTTCTTCAAGAGTGTATGTATTCTCTCTTTTGAAACCAATTGTAACTCCTCTAAAGAACAAGGGTAGGGAGTGAGTCTATAGTATTTTTGGGACTGAAAATGGTGAATTTCTAGAATTACCCTGCCACCGGTCATTGTAACATTCCGCCATCGCGCTTAGCATTCCGCGATCGTGGAGGTTATATGTCATTGTGCTCCTGGAAAAAGCACATTCATGCTTTTTTGCATGTCACAGATCCGTGATCGCAAGCCCAAAGGTTGTGTTCGCAAAGTGTAACTGCTGCCAAGTATCATTTTGTGTAGTTTCCGCTAGTCTTGGCTCCAATTTAGCTTCAACTTCCATTCTTCTCAGCAAACCCAAATCTAAACCATATGTGCCTATAATCATACACTATTGAAAGCATAACTAACCTTAAGTGATAAATTTAGCAACACAAAATCATAAAAAGAGAGCAAGAAATGAGTGCAAGTTATGCACTCATCAACACCCCCAACTTAAGACTTTGTTTGTCCTGAAGCAAAACAAAACCAAACTCAAGAAGTTAGAAATTTAAGCACAACAATACCAACTCACTATCAAAATCTAAATCATGACAATGGTTGATACCGACAATTAGCTTAAGTATGTGGATTCCTATCAAGTAACTCCCTCATTTTTCCAAAGCATCTTTTTCAATTCAAAGCACACTTCTAGGAATGACCAATGGTTGGTACCGACAATTAGCATAAGTATGTGACTCAAACTGCTAGTTAACTAACAAGTTCTACTTGACTCAAACTTAGAAAAGCATTCATATCACCAATCCTGAAACGACCCCAAAAATTGCCCGAAAATGTTCCTCGAAATGCCCAGAATTTTAAATTTCATATATCGGAAAATTCATATATGATATCAAAAATCTGACTTCGTATTCCTGTTTAGGGGGTCAAAACTAAGGGAATGCGGCTCTAACCCTAATTTAGAGTAATCGAATTACAATTTCAAATTTTCAGAATTTTAATATTCAGAGAAATTTTAAAATCTAGCATGATGACGCGCAACTATCGTGAACATGTGTTAATTTGGACTCCAAGACTGTCCATGTTATGGACCTGTGTATTTTGTTGCTAGTGATTTCTATCTCAGTCCAAGGCTTTGGGGTCTTGGGCCTAAGTGTTTCCAAATGTGTTTTTACCTATATTTAGCCTTATACCCTCATATCATCCAAAATATTCCCAAATACTCACTTAAATACTTAGCCACATTTTCACTCCCAAATTCAAGTACCAAACCCTCATCCCAAGCTAAGGTTTTCCTTCAAGGTTCTTCTTCAAGCTTCAAATCTCCATCTCCAATCTTCACCAAGATCATTTTTAAGGTAAGTTATGTGGGTTTCTTTCATAGGTTCCTTTCACTCATGATACCCAACCCTTCTTTCACTCAAATTGCATGATTTAAAGTTAATTTACAAATTTGTGTTGATTATTATGAAATTCACTACACTCTATGTTAAAGCTATGTAAAATTGTGATTGTTTTGCTATGTTTTGAGCTATAAATCTTGGATCTATAGTAAGATTGGATGAGGGGTTTTCATGTATGTTGCTTGAGGGGGTTGCAAAGTGTTAATTGATGGATTGACAATGGATTTTCTTGCGTGATTTCATCTCTAAATTGCATGGTTTTATACTATCATTACACACCCTCTAAGTGTTTGATAAAATATCCGGGTGTGGTTTCTTGAGGAGTTGAACGTTCAAAGCATGAGATATTATATGATTGATTATATGATGATGAAATATTCTTATATATATGATATATTCTATATAAAGTATTATATTAGACCATGCCCGATCCTGGTGACCTAGTTGAGGGGTCAATATCTCAACCACTAGGGTGATGGGTGCTATCATCACTAACCTTGATAAGGGATTTGTACCTCACAGACTAAGGTGATGGATGCTATCATCACTAACCTTGACGAGGGGTTTGTACCTTATACACTAGGGTGATGGGTGCTATCATAACTAACCTTGACGAGGGGTTTGTACCTCATACACTAGGGTAATGGGTGTTATCTTCACAAACCTTAATGACGGGTTTGTACCTAACACACTAGGGTGATGGGTGCTATCATCACTAACCTACTAAGGGATTTGTACTTTGAAAATCTAGCTTGGTCTCTTCTATATATATGATATCTTATATGAGCATGAGTTACTTAAGCATGTTTTACTTATGCATTGATCATACATGTCATATTGTTATATTATGCCCAGTTGCCTATTGTTATGCATTTTGATTATGATGCCTAATTCTTATTGCATTGCATCCTATATACTTAGTACATTCAATCATACTATCGCATACTCTATGCCTACATGATGTCACCATATAGGAACCGGTGCCCAAGTTGATCATCCTCCTCCTGCACATGGCTAGCTTGATACCACTCAAGCTAGCTGGTGAGTACTCTATTTTGGGGACCTTAATCTATGTTGCTCTTATTATGTAATGAGACGTTCTCCTTTGTTGTCTATTTTGACTATGAGGGTGAGCCATTTATATTGTCTTGGCCCCTCTCTTATCCATGTATTAGAGGTGTTTGTTGGACATGTTTTGTATCTATGCTAAGAGCCTTGACTCTATCGTTCTTGATGTCTATGGTATGAAAGTACTTTCCCTTAGCCCCGGTTGTCTCACTTTATTATCTGTTGATGCTTGATTTATTGCTTTTGCAACCAAGGATGTGTAATGATATTCTAAGAGGCTTGCTTGGGTTCCCCTTACATCGTGTCATGCTAGGCCCTAGGTTTAGGTCATGACAAACTTGGTATCAGAGCACTAGGTTAATAGATCCTCAAAGTCCAATACACTGCATCAATTAGAGTCTTATTTATGGTTGTAAAAAGCGTGCCATTACTATGAGTAGGAGGCTGTGAGACATTTTAGGAAATGCTTCCCTTCTTCATGTTCTAAGTCGTGCTATAGAGTTGTGGTAAGTTTTTACCTAACGATTGTTCTTTGCTATGCTAGATCATGTCAAACAATCAAGGACGAAGGGACAATTCAAACCCTTGAAGATATGCTTAGGGCATGTGTATTGGAGTTGAGGGGTAGTTGGGATGACCATCTTCCTTTGAT
>JAOTQR010117304.1:0-20000 GCA_025774065.1 Solanum ossicruentum | reverse complement strand
AATTCATATTTAGAAAACATGGCATATAACTGTCGATCAAGAAGAACTTGTAACATCTGTCGCAAGTGATTTACATGGTCCTCTTCTGATCTCGAATATACCAAAATGTCTTCTATAAACACTATCACAAATACATCCAAGAATGGCTTGAATACCCTATTCATCAGATCCATAAAAATCGTTGGTGC
This sequence comes from Solanum ossicruentum, assembly GCA_025774065.1. NCBI lineage: Eukaryota > Viridiplantae > Streptophyta > Magnoliopsida > Solanales > Solanaceae > Solanum > Solanum ossicruentum. Next base: position 19,812 of record JAOTQR010117304.1, on the reverse strand, counting down.
TTTCGTTAGACCAAATGACATAACAAAAAATTCAAAGTGGCCATAGCGTGTTCTGAAAGCAGTCTTAGGTACATCTTCCTCCTTCACCTTCACTTGGTGATACCTGATCTCAAATCAATTTTTTAAAAGTATTTGGCACCCTATAACTGATAAATAAATTATCAATCCTAGGGAGGGGGTATTTGTTCTTAATTATCACCCTATTCAATTGTTGATAGTCGATACACATTCTCAAGGTCCCATCCCTTTATGAATAAAGAACACTGCTGCACCCCAAAGGGACACACTAGGTCTTGTAAACCCTTCTCCAATATGTCTTTTAACTGCTCTTTCAATTCATGCAATTGTGCCGGTGCCATTCTATATGGAGGGATGGAAATAGGTTGAGTGTCTGGAGGTAAGTCAATACCAAAATCAACTTCTCGTTCTGGAGGTAAGCCTGGAAGTTCTTCAGGGAACACATCAACAAATTCATTCACCACTGGAACTAATTAAAGAGTTGGTGATTCTAACTCCATATCCCTCACTCTAACTCAATAACATATATACACCTTAGTTATCATCTTTCTTGCCTTAAAATAAGAGATAAACTTACCCTTTGGTGCCCCAACATTGCCTTCCAATTTAAGAACTGCCTCATTTGGAAAGTGGAAGCACACTCTCTTAGTTCGGCAATCCATGGTGGCATAGAAAGAAGCTAACCAATCCATACCCATTATAACATCAAATTCCACCATTTCTATCTCAATTAGGTCAGCCAATATGTCACAATCACAAACAGTTACGACACAGTCATAGTAAACCCTTCTAGCCACAATAGATTCGCTGGTTGGTGTGAACACTTCAAATGGTTTGTTCAATAATTTGGATGTTCTCTTAAGCTTCCCAGCAACTAGTGGAGTAATGTATGATAGTGTAGAACCAGGGTCAATTAATGCATATAAATTATGTGAAAAGATGGACAATGTACCTGTGACACATTAGGTGAAGCTTCTAAATTTTGTCGACTCCTCAGAGCATAAGTGCGATTCTGGACTCCGCTAGAGCTAGCTGTCCTTCTAACACCCCTACCACGACCTGTAGGTTCTTGTTGACCCCTACCAAATGGAGGAACTAACGATGATGATGCATCAGCTGACCCAGTAGATTGTACTATACCACCCATACGTCTCCTCGAGCAATCTTTTATCATATGCCCTGGCGCACCACACCAATAACAAGAGTCTATCCCAACATGACATATACCTGAATGACTTCTTACACACTGGTTACAAGGTTGCCTAGGAGTCATTTGTTGGCCTGCTGAATATCCTATTGTCTGGGTGCCTTGCCCACTTCTTGGACCAAACTGATCCCTCCTAGACACCTAAAGTTGTGGTGGAGCACTGGCTGCAGAGTAGGAGGATGATGGCCTAGAAGGTCTATTAGAAAACTGAGGCCTAACCTCACCTTGGGGTGGTGTAGACTACCCTGTATATCTGGCCCTCTTGGACTGCGCCCTTTTTAACTCTTGTGTCCTTCTCCTTTGCCTTTGAACATCCAATTTCTGTGCAAAAGCTTGCATTCTCGCTATATCCATGTCTTTATTCAAGGAAGCTATGGTATAGTCTCTAACCAAATACATATCCAATCTATCCATATATCGATGAATATTATCTGCCATAGTAGCAACTATATTAGGAGCATACCTGACCAGGGAATTAAATTGAAAGCTATACTCCCTCACACTCATATTCCCTTGGTGGAAGTTCAAGCACTGATCTGCACAGGCCTTTCGGATCTCTAATGACAAGTAGTGGTCAAGAAATGCCTCTTTGAACTCCTTGAGGTAGTTGGAGGTGCATCTATACCCTTAGATTGCTTCCAAGCTTCATACCACAATATAGCCACACCTTTCAACCTATATGTCGCTAACTCGACAACTTCTGTATCACTCATATGCATAACATATAAAGTGCATTGAATCTGATCAATAAAGTCTTGGGGATCTTCATTAGGATCTGAGCCAGTGAAGGATGGAGGGTCCAAATTAAGGAAATCACATATCCTCGTGCCAGCTGCCCTACTCGCACCACCTGCACCTATGACTGGACCTTCCTGTCTTTGACCTTGGCCAGCAACTATACGAGTCAATAGTTGGACTGCATTTCTCAGATCCTATACGGTAGCATCGGTAGGTGGTTCTGGAGGAACTTCACCACTTCCGAGTTCATCAGGAGCTGGAGGAGTTGGAGAGATCTGTGACAGAGACTTATCTTAAGCCTCATTTCGTTGTCTCACCTGACTGGGTATACCAACCACCACTTCTACTCCCTTCCCTTTACCTTTGTTCTTCTTGGTTTCTAGCAAACTTGCTGTACAAAACAATTTAGGGGTTAGACACAATCCACCTATTACACTTAGCTCTATGGCACTATATAAAGAACAAAAAGAAAGTAACAATTCCTAAATGTCATGTAGCCTCCTGCTTATAAATGTGGTACACAACACATTGATAAACAAGACTCTACATAGACACGATTTTGTAGACTCCGTAGGATGACCCGCTCTGAAACCACTTCTGTCACGCCCAAAAACCCATTAAGGCGGACTGGCACCAGCTGCCAATAAGGCCCGAGAGAACCAACCTATATCTATGCATTTTCCATACATATTATAAGGAGTTCCTACGTTCAATATGCCTTTAAGAAAGTAAACAGTAATAATAAGCCAAAAGGAAATGCATATGGCTAGGCCGTTAGGCCACGGTGTCTAGAGTACGAGAAATGACCACATTTTAATTTACATAGTCTACAAAGCAATAAGGAAAAGTATCTGAAAAGGGTCAGGATAGGCCCCGCCTCGACTAACTGTACAATACAAAAATATAAGCTCTAGACACACACAAAGCTCTGAAGCAACCTGGAGCTTGGTAACAGCAGCTGGATGTCCTGTCTTCCTAATGGGGAGATCTACTAATACTTGTACCCGTAACATGAAATGCAGGTCCCCCGCAATGGATGTCAGTACGAGATAATGTACTGAATATGTAAGATAGGAAATACTGTATTTGAAGTAACAACTCAAATGAAACTATGCACTGGTGTAGGATAAGGGACCACCTTTAGTTATACTGTGGGATCATGTACTTTATGTTCTTTTTATTAATTTAACTTTACTGTATAATCTGTGCATAATATGTAATACAAATGACCAGCTTATCATTGGTAAATCTATATCGGGATCGGCCCTGGCTAGGCTTTTCCTTTAACCCCTCGGGCTACTCCCTGTGATAGGATCGACCCTAGCTAGGTGATTCTTCCACCCCTCGGGTTACGACCCATCAATAAGCAATATATTTTATCTTTCAATTACTTTTGAGATGATTTTTTTAGTGGTCATAATATTGGAACTAGAGGATTGTGGACACAACATATGACATATAAATAATCATACAAGACAATATTACAATGGAAAAAATACGTTACACAAACAATAAAATGCGTATGAAATGAAACAACTCGTGAACTTTATTTAGCAACAAGGGCTCATGTAACTTGGTATCCACATATGTATGCAGATTTGAAGGTGACTATGTATGGGAGCATATGAACATGTGAAAGAGCGGAGACACAGTTACTAGTTATGTCAGAGTTGGTAAGTGCCTTTATGTGCCAAGGAGGAATTTAGATTTCATGCCAACTAATACGAAATCAAGTATACTTACATACCTCGTTGTACGACCACACTATTACCTCGAGATAACCTTCCCTTCCTCCAAATATTTATCTACAACATAGTAGGTGATAAAACTAGCATTAGCAGCCAATAGATACATCTTGGCAGCCCAATCTCATTAAAAACAACATATGGGCAGCAAGCAGGTATTTATAAACCCGAGCGTATTCTTTCAATCTTTCCGCCCCTAATTGTATTTTCTAATACACATTATCATATACATATCATGTGCAGACTATTCTAGTGCCATAATAGTATTAAAATAGCCCAAAAATCACAACACATAATAATTCTATACAACATACAAATAGGCGGCATAACGTTACGTCCCTTTGCCACATTTTGACGTCAACAATTCCAAACCTGTTTCAACTTTATCCAAACTGTCCACATCACATCTATGCATAAAAACAGCCTTAAAATAGTCTAAGAACAGTATCAAAGTAGTCATTAAGGAGCTAAGGCAATAGCCTCCTATCCAACAACCAACAAGTTCATATTAAGAACACAATTGCGATATCCTATAAGAACTCACTTTTGCAGACTGTAAAAGTGGTGCATCAGCCTCTATACATCATTTAAGAACCAATACTCATTATTAACCATAGCCTCCCTTTATAATCAATCCAACCAAAAAGAGAAAAGCATCTAAATAAACAAGAAAAATGTATAACAATCTTGGAACACATGCTGTCCAAAATTTTCAGCATATACCTAAGCATAGTCTCTTGTTTTTCATGAAGAAACCTCACTAAACACACAACTATAATCACTTACTTTTACCTTCAAGGTTAAGGTCCTCCTTAAGAACCCTAAAAGATTCCTTTGGCTGCTTTACAAAGTCAAGAAAGAGTTGAGAGAAAACTTGGAGAGCAATCTGATTTTTCTTTTGTTCAAATTGAAAATGACTTATGGGAGCTGTTTTAAGCCCTTTTTAATGGGGGAATTTCGCCGACCTACTAAAGCATTTTATTCCTTAATTTACCAAGATGGTGATGCAGCTCCTTGCCCCTTTCACTTGGGCCTTATTGGGTTCAAATTGGTTGGGCCTTGGCTACCCATTTCTCCCTTTTCTCCTTGGTTTTGGGCCCAATTAGTCAAGTGGATTGTGATTTACTTGGGCCCTTTTATTATTCATTTTGGGCTGTATGTATTGACCATTTACGACTGTAAACCAGGGGTTAAAGTTAAACCCTTAATATGGACTTCATTCATAATTGGACTTGGACAAATTTGACGTCGGACCTCATCTCCGTTTAGCTAGCAAATGTAAGCTAAGCAAGTATAGGTGACTCACCTGGTAGCTTCTTAAGTCCTACAAACACCTCAATTCTCTCACTTTTTTTAGGGCTGTGATATCTTCAATTTGATTCAAGACATGTATACACGTGACCTTCTTAAGAGTTAGAAACACATATCGTCCTATAACATGAGATTCAAGCACTTTTAAAAATTGGCGCTAATTTGAAAAGCCATATCCAGTTTCATTTGCATAGTACTAGTATTGTAAAATGTGGGGTGTTACAATCCGTGCCCTGGCCGTGATGTGCCAGGGGTGCGGATCAGTGTTATTTTGTTCTCTCTTTTTTTAGTTTCGGCGTAAGGCTTTGGGGCCTTGGGCTTATGCTTTCCTATTCATAAAAGTACATTTTTCAACTCTATATCACTCAACACACTCTCAAAACCCTCTTTAACACTTAGCCAAATATTTCACCCAAATTCAAGTGTCCCAAACTCATTTCCAAATCTCAAGAACTTCATTCAAACTTCAAGTTCTCATTCAAATCTTCATCAAGGAAATCCCCAAAGTTAAGGTATGTGAGTTTCAACCATTGGGTCCTTTCACCCATGGTGCCCAACCTTTTATTTCATGTAAATTGCATGTTTTCAAGTTGCTTACCTCTGGGTATCTCTTATTATGAAATTTGATTATAAACTATGTTAGGGTTTTATAAATCTTGACTGTTTAAGCTATTTGGAGCTATGAATTTATGATCTATTATAAGATTTCATGAAGGATTTTAATGTATCTTGCATAAGGGTGTGCTTAGAACAATCCAAACTCTTGAAGAGTAGTTGGGATGATCATCTTCTACTCATTGAATTTGCTTACAACAATAGCTATCATTCAAGCATTGGTATGGCTCCTTTTGAGGAACTTTATGGTAGGCGTCATAGTTGGATGTTTTGAGGTGGGGGAGATGGCCTTTCTAGGTCCAGATTTTGTTATGGAAGCCATGGAGAAGGTGGAATTAATTAGGGAGAGACCAAAAACATCCCAAAGTAGACATAAGTCATATTCCAATGTGAGAAGAAGAGATCTTGAATTTAATGTTGCTGATTGGGTCTATTTGAAGGTCTTAGCCATTAAGGGTGTGGTTCAATTTGGAAAGAAGGGTAAATTGAGCCCAAAGGTTTGTGGTTCCTTATAGGGTGTTGAGGAGGATTGGTAAGGTGGCCTATGAGTTGGAGTTACCCATTAATATGCATATGATTCATCAGGTCATCCATGTATCTATGTTGAGGAAGTGTGTAGGTGAGCTAAGTGTTGTTGTAACCTTGGGTGTTGTGGGTATGGTGGAAGATAATTTAACTTATGAGGAGGTCCCGGTGAAGAATTTTGACAGATAAGTGAAGAGGTTGTGAAACGGGGATGTAGCTTCCGTCAAGGTTCTTTGGAGAGGCCAATAAGTTGAAAGTGCCACATGGGAAGTTGAGGCGGAGATGCAAAAGTGATATCCATATCTCTTCCACTCTACTCAAACTTAAGGTTTTAATTTAAGTCCCCCTATATGATTTCATGTCTTAAGTATCAGCCCTTATGTTATTTGCATGCATTCATGTTTATGTTGAGAAGTTCATGGTAATTTTGATACTTATGTTGAAATTTTTGAAAATGGTGTTTAAGTGCATTGTTGCATTCTTATTGGGAAGATTTCTTCATGATTTCTTCTCTTATGTGTACTTCATTGACATTCTGGGACAAATGTTCCCTAGGGGAGATATTGAAATGCCACAAAAGTTCCCGACAATGTGCCCTGGAAATGCCCATAGTCCTAACTTCCATATATCTCAAAATCTGTACGTGATATCGAAAATTTAACTTCATATTCATGATCAGAGGGCAAAATTGAGTGGGAAATGAGTATAACCCTGATTTAGAGCAACCATAGTGAAATTTCATTTAACAAAAAAATGAATTCTAGAGAGGATCCGCGCTCTAGCAGCGACGCGCCAGGGGCACATATCAGTGTTATTTTGTTCTCATTTTTTAAGTTTTGGCCTAAGGCTTTGGGGCCATAGGCCTATGCCTTCCTATGAGTAACAACACATAAAACTCAATACACTCTCAAAACCCTCTCTAAAACTTAGCCAAATGTTTCACCCAAATTCAAGTGTCCAAAACTCATTTACGGATCTCAAGAACTTCATTCAAGCTTCAAGTTCTCATTCAAATCTTCATTAAGGAAATTCCCAAAGTTGAGGTATGTGGTTTCAACCATCGGGTCCTTTCACCAATGGTGCCCAACCTTCTTTTTCATGTAAATTACATGTTTTCAAGTTGGTTATCTTTGGGTATCTCTTATTATGAAATTTGATTGTAAACTATGTTGGGGTTTTATAAATGTTGATTGTTTAAGCATGTTTTGAGCAATGAATCTATGATCTATCATGAGATTTGATTAAGGCTTTTAATATATCTTGTATAAGGGTGTTACCAAGTGTTGGTGGGTTGATTTACCTTGAGTTTTCTCACATGATTTTACTCTTGAATTGCATGATTTTAAACTAGCATTACACTCCCGCCAAGTGTTTGATAAAATGTCTTGTTAAGGATTCTTGATCTATTAATGGTCTATTGCATGACTTATGAACTAAATGACTTTATGATAATGAAGGGGTTGTATGAATGTGTATATTTCATTAAAAGTATCTATAGTGTTGCAAGTTTACCACACCTTGTTGAGGGGGTGATATGCCTCAACCACTTTGATGAGGGGTGCTAAGCCCATCTACCATGTTAAGGGATATATACATTCACTACTTTGATGAGGGGTGCTATGCCCATCTACCACATTGAGAGCTATAGAAACGACCCCAAAAAGTGTCCAAAAACGTGCCTTGGAATGCACAAAATTTTGATTTCTTTATATGAAAAAATCCATTTGTTATTTCGAAAATCTGACTTCATATTTGTGATTAGAGGGTCCAAATTAGGTGAAAAAGGGTCTAACCTCGATTTAGGAGCGAAAGAATAACAACTATAACTTTTTAAGGGACGAATCACAGAGGGCTTCCTGTGATGCCTCTGCGACGCACCTTGGGCGGGCCATAATGTAAAATCATCTCCGCATCCTCTCCGCGATGCGAAGAGATGTGTTTTTGGTCACCTGGCAGTTTTTAAGTGTGGTCCAAGATATTCTAAGTGTTGGGCCCAAATTTTCCAAACGTACTTTTATCCATACTTAGTTTTATTTCACCCTCATAACACCCAAAAACATTTCCCCAAACACTTAGACTCATTTCTAATCCTAAATTCAAGTCTCAAACTCAAGGCCAATCTCAAGGATTTCTTCAAGGACCTCACCCAAGCTTCAAACCTCCATCAAAGGCTTCTTCAAAAAATTCACAAAAGCTAAGATATGTGGTGTTGAACGATTGTATCCTTTCACCCATGGTGCCTAAACCCTCTTTTAATCAATACTGCATGATTTAAAGTTGATTTTACATGTGGGTCTTGTATATTGAGAAATTTACTGCACAGTGATTTTTAGTTCATGAAAGTATGGTTGTTTTAGCATGTTTTGAGCTTCTAATGTTGGAATTGATGAGGGGTTTTAATTTGAATGTCTTGGGGGTATTGCAAAGTGTGTATTAAAGGTTTTACGACAGATTTTTTTTTGCATGATTCCATCTCTAAATTGCATGCTCTTTTACCCCCATTACACACCGTCCAAGTGTTTGGTAAAGTGTCCGGTTATGGTTTCATGAGGAATTGAAGGTTCAAAGCATGAGATATGATATGTATGATGTTTTAATGATGAAATGAGATTATGGACATGATATATATGTATGCTTTATACATTGTGTTGTGTTAGACCATGTCCGGTCTGGGGGGCATAAGTGTCCGGATGACTATGTGAGGGGTGAGTACCTTTCCACCAGCGTGTACGGGTGTGAATGGCATCAACCATGTGAGGGATGTAGTACCTTGCCACTAGGGTGTTCGAGTGTGAACGACATCAACCATGTGAGGGGTGTCGTACCTTGCCACCATGGTGTCCAGGTGTGAACGGTATCAACCATGTGAGGGGTGTAGTACCTCGCCACCAGGGTGTTCGGGTGTGAACGGCATCTCCCATTTACAGTTAGGATTCTAGCTTAGTCTTTTCTACATATATGATATCTTACATAAGCATAATTTACCCTAGCATGTTTTACTTATGCATCGATCGTACATGCCATATCACTATATTATGCCTATTGTCTAATGTATGTATTTTTGCTATAGAGCTTATTTATTGTTGCATTGCATCCCACATACTTAGTACATTGAAATATACTAATGCATACTCTTGCCATATATGATATCACCATGTAGGAACCGGTGCTCGAGTTGATCATCATCCTCCTCCACGTGGTTAGACGATGTTATTCCAAACTTGTTTTTGAGTCCTCCATTTTAGGGATTTCTATTTATGTCTTTCCTTATTATCTATGTTTTGAGATACTATCTTATGTCATATTTGACTATGAGGGTGAGCCTGATTAGCTTGTATTGGCCCCTGCAATATCTATGTATTAGAGGTGCTTGTTTGACATGTTGTGTTTAATGTATGAGCTTTGACTCTTGACTCTTGATTATGACATTTATGCAAGATTTCCCTTAGTCCCATTGCCCCATTCTTAAACTTTATGTCTTGTATGCTTCTGCAACCGAGGATGTGTAATGATAAGTTAAGAGGCTTGTTTGGGGTCCTTTCGGGTTCCCATTCACTGTGTCATGTCTAGGCCCTAGGCTTGGGTCATGACAAACTTGGTATCAGAGCACTGGGTTGATAGATCCTCGGAGTCCAACATACCATGTCGATTAGAGTCCTATTTTTTGTTGTGAAGTGCGCCATGACTATGAATAGAAGGCTATGAGACATTTTAGGAAATGTTTCCCTTCTTCATCTCCTAAGTTGTGCTATAGAGTTGTGATAAGTATTCCCCCTAACGATTGTTCTTTGCTATGCTAGATCATGCCAAATACTATGGGAAGACGGGCCTAAACTCCCGAGAAGCAACCCACCAATAGTGAGCTCCGAGATGCCCTCACCATGCTTGCCCAGGTGGTGGCCAATCAAGTCCAACAAGGGGCCCAAGCCCCTCATGCTAATAACCCGGGAGCTAGGGTAATAGGTTTCATGAGGATGGATCCTGTAGTTTTCCATGGATCGAAGGTGGATGAAGATCCACAAGATCTTATTAATGAAATCTACAAAATTTTGTCCATTATGGGTGTTGGGCCAAATGAAAAGGCAGAGTTGGTGGCATACCAACTCAAAGGGGTGGCTCAAATTTGGTTTGATCAATAGAGGGTGAGAAGGGTAATGGCTACGTGCTTCTTTGGGAGGAATTTAAATTTTCTTTCCTTAATCTATTCTTCCCTCTTGAGCTTAGGGAAGCAAAGTTTGTTAAGTTTATGAACTTGAAGCAAGGTGGTATGAGTGTGAGGGAGTATGCCCTCAAATTTAATCAACTTTTCAAGTATGCTCCTCACTTGGTGGCTGATTCTAGGTCAAGAATGAATAAGTTTGTTACGGGGGTCTCCAATTTGGTAAGTGAAGAGTGCCAATCCGCAATGCTTATTAGTGACATGGACTTGTCTCGGCTGATGACATATGCCGAGTAAATGGAAGAGGAAAAGTTGAAAAGGAGGAGCGGCCATAAGGCCAAGAGAGCTCATTTTGAGGGCGGGTTTCAAAAGGATGCTAGATATCAACAAGGCCAAAGGCCTCCTCATGCTACTAATAGGGGGTTCGCCAATTACGTCCCTAGGCCGCAAGGTGTTTATGCAATGGCTCCCAATGATGTGTTCCCTAAGTGTGGAAGGTATCATAGGGGCCCATGTTTGAAGGGTTCCAATGCGTGTTTTGATTGTGGGAGCTTGGTCATAAGAGGATGGATTGTCCAAGGAATTGTGGCAAAGTTCGGGGTGCAAATGTGATCCCATTGGGTAGAGGTGGTCCTCAATGTGGTGCCCTGAGGCATAATCGCTTTTATGCTCTACATGGGAGGCAAGGGGTTGGTGAAGTCCTAGACGTTATTATTGGTATGTTGAAACATTTTTATCTTGATGTATATGTCTTGATTAATTTAGGTGCCACCCTTTCCTTTGTTACCCCTTTTGTTGCTAAAAAGTTCCATATTGAGTCGGAGTTGTTGCATGAATCATATGAAGTGTCTACTCCTATTGGTGCATCTATTGTTGCTAGAGAGGGTGTATAGAAATTTTTCGGTTTGCATTTTGCATAAAATCCTACCTTGGTGTGATCTTATCGAAATAGATATGGTTGATTTAATGTTATTCTTGGGATGGATTGGTTACATGCATACTATGCTTTTATTAATTATAGAACCCATAGGGTCATGTTTCAATTTCCTAATGAACCCGTCCTCGAGTGGGAAAGTCATGATGTGATGGTAAGGGGTAGGTTCATCTCATGCATTAAAGCCCATAGGTTGATTTCCAAGGGTGTTTGTATCATCTTGTGAGAGTCAAAGATGTGGAGTCTAAAGTCCCTTCCATTGAGTCGATCCCGGTTGTGAGTGAGTTTCTTGATGTCTTTCCAAATGACCTTCCCGATGTCCCTCCCGAAAGGGAGAAAGATTTTGGTATAGATCTCCTACCCGTAACCCAACCTATCTCCATTCCCTCTTACCTATGGCCCTGACGGAGTTGAAGGAGCTAAAGGAGCAATTGAAAGATTTGTTGGAGAAGGGAATTATTAGACCTAGCCAATCACCTTAGGGTGCACCGGTGTTGTTTGTAAAGAAGAAAGATAGGTCACTTAGAATGTGCATTGACTACCGACAACTCAATAGGGTCACATTAAAGAATAGATATCCTGTTCAAAGGATTGATGACTTGTTTGACCAATTGCAAGGGGCTAGCTTTTTCTCTAAGATTGATCTTCGGTCTGGCACCATCAAGTGAAGGTGAGGGAGTGTGATATTCCCAAGACGGCCTTCCAAACTAGATATGGGTATTATGAATTTGTGGTGTTGTCCTTTGGGTTGATCAATGCGTCGGCCATCTTCATTGACCTAATGAATAGAGTCTTCAAGCCCTATCTTGATTCTTTTGTTTTGGTCTTCATTGATGATATTTTGATTTATTCTCATAGTAGGGAAGAGCATATGTGCCATTTGAGGGTCGTTTTGCAAATGTTAAGGGAGGAGAGATTGTATGCTAAATATGATAAGTGTGGATTTTGGTTGAAGGAGGTTGCATTCTTGGATCATGTGGTGTCGGGGGATGGTATAAAAGTGGATCCTAAGAATATCGATGTGATTAGGAATTGGCCTAGACCATTGACCCCGTCAGAGATTAGAAGTTTCTTGGGCCTTGCAGGTTACAGTAGAAGATTTGTGAATGGGTTATCCTCCATTGCTTCTCCTATTACAAAATTGACTCAAAAGAAGGTTAAGTTTGTGTGGACTGATGAATGTGAGGGAAGTTTCCAAACATTGAAAGATAGACTTGTGTCCGCTCCTATATTGTGACTACCGGATGGGCTTGAGGGATATCTTATGTATTGTGATGCATCTAGAGTTGGTTTGGGTTGTGTACTAATGCAAAATAGTAATATCATAGCCTATGCTTCTAGGAAACTCAAAGTGCATGAAAAGAACTACCCTACCCATGATCTTGAATTAGCCGTCGTGGTGTTTGCATTAAAGATTTGGCGTCAATATTTGTATGGGGTGCATGTTGATATCTTCACCGATCATAAAATCCTTCAATATGTCTTCACTCAAAAAAATCTTACTTGAGACAAAGAAGGTGGCTAGAACTCCTTAAGGACTATGACATAAGTTTACATTACCATATGTGTAAGGCAAATGTTGTGGAAGATGCTTTGAGTTGGGTATCTATCGATAGCCTAGCTCATGTGGATGGTGGTGATAGGGAGATAGCTAGGGAGGTGCATATACTGACTCGATTCGTGGTGAGGTTGGAAGATGTGGGTGATAATGTTGTTGTTGATGATGGTTCCAAATCTTCTTTGGTTGATGACGTGATAGTAAAACAAGATCTAGACTCCTCCTTGCTTGAGTTGAAGGCCTTACTGAAAGAGGGCAAGAGAGGTTTTCTACCAAGGGGGAGATATGGCCTTTAAACATCGAGGTAGGTTGTGTATGTCATGTGTTGATTGTTTGAGGCAGAGAATTCTGGATGAAGCCCATAACTCTTCTTATTCTATCCACCCCGGTTCCACCAAAATGTATAGAGACTTGAGGGATGTGTATTGGTGGGGAGGCATGAAGAGAGATATTGCCAAATTTGTTTTCGGTTGCCATAGTTGTCAACAAGTCAAAGCCAAACATCAATGGCCTGGTGGCCTAACCCAAGACAATAGAGATTCCTATTTGGAAGTGAGAGGTGATTAATATAGATTTTGTGGTAGGGTTTCCCAAGACTAGAAAAGGTTTTTACTCCATATGGGTTGTGGCTGATAGGATGACAAAATTGGCTCACTTTCTACCAGTCATGACTTTATATGGGGATGAAGAGTATGCAAGGTTGTACATCCATGAGTTGGTGATGTTGCATGGGGTTCCCTTATCCATTATATCAAATCAGGGTGCATAATTTACTTCACACTTTTGGAGATCTTTCAAAGGGGTCTTGGTACCAAAGTTCAACTTAGTACGGCCTTCCACCCCCAAATGGATGGCCAAGCTGAGAGGACAATTCAAACACTTGAGGATATACGTAGGGCTTATGTCTTGGAGCTTAAAGGTAATTGGGATGACCATCTTCCATTGATTGAGAAACAGCTGTCACTCTAGCATTGATATGGCTCCAGTCGAGGCTCTTTATGGGAGACACTATAGATCACCGATGGGTTGGTTTGAAGTTGGAAAGGTGGCCTTGTGGGGCCATATCTAGTTGTTGATGCTCTTGAGAAGGTTAAGATGATTAGGGAGAGATTGAGGACAGCCTAAAGTCGTCAAAAATCCTATGTCGATGTGAGAAGAAGAGACCTAGAATTCCAAGTGGGTGAGATTGGGTTTATTTGAAGATTTCTCCAATGAAAGGTGTGGTTCGGTTTGGCAAGCAGGGAAAGTTGAGTCCAAGGTATGTTGGTCCTTATGAGGTGATAAAGAAGGTTGGCAAGGTAGCTTATGAATTGAAGTTGCCTAGTGAAATGAATTTGGTACATCCGGTATTCCATGTCTCTATGTTGAGGAAATGTGTTGGTGATCCTAATGCCATTGTGCCTCTTGATGTTGTGGAGGAAAACATAACCTATGAGGAGGTTTCAGTTAAGATCTTGGATAGGCAAGTAAAGAGATTGAGAAACAAAGACGTAGCATCTGTTAAGGTCCTTTGAAAGAACCAACAAGTCGAAAGTGCTACTTGGGAGGCCGAAGCGGACATGCAAAAGCGGTATCCTTAACTCTTCCACTCCACTCAAGCCTAAGGTAGCACTCCTAAGTTCCATATGTGACTTCAAGCCTTACATTTCAGCCCCTATTTCATTCACATGCATGCATGTTTAAGCTGGTAAACTGATATGATTTTACACTTATGTTGAGAATTTAAAAATGGTGTTTTACATGTTATGTTGCATTCTTGTTGGGGATGATTTGTTCGTGATCACTCTTATCTTATACATCTCTTTTACATTCAGGGATGAATGTTCCAAAGGGGGAGATATTGAAACGACCCCAAAAAGTGCTCAAAAACGTGCCTCGGAAAGCCCAAAATTTTGATTTCTTTTATATCTAAAAATCTGTTCGTTATTTGAAAATCCGGCTTCATATTTTTGATCAAGGGGTCCAAATTAGGTGAAAAAGGTTCTAACCTCGATTTAAGAGCAAAAGAATGGCAATTATAAATTTTTAATGGACGAATTCCAGAGGGCTTATCGTGATGCCTCCGCGACGCGCCTTTGGCATGCCATAGTGTAAAATCATCTCCGCGTCCTCTCCACGATTCGGAGATGTATGTTTGGTCACCTAACAATTTTTAAGTGTGGTCCAAGATATTCTAAGTGTTGTGCCCAAATTTCCCAAACGTATTTTTATCCATACTTAATTCTATTTCACCCTCATAATACCCAAAAACATTCCCCAATATTTTCCCAAACACTTGACTCATTTCTAACCCTATATTCAAGTCCTAAACTCAAGGCCAATCTCAAGGATTTCTTCAAGGACCTCACCCAAGCTTCAAACCTCCATTAAAGGCTTCTTCAAGAACTTCACAAAAGCTAAGGTATGTGTTGTTGAACCATTGGGTCATTCCATCCATGGTGCCTAAATCCTCTTTTAAGCAATATTGCATGATTTAAAGTTGATTTTACATGTGGGTCTTATATATTGAGAAATTTACTGCACAGTGATTTTTAGTTCAAGAAAGTATGGTTGTTTTAGCATGTTTTGAGCTTCAAATCTTGGATCTAATATTGTAATTGATAAGGGGTTTTGATTTAAAAATCTTTGAGGTGTTGCAAGGTGTGTATTAAAGGTTTTACCACTGATTTTCTTGCATTATTTCATCTCTAAATTGCATGCTCTTTTGCCCCCATTACACACCTGCCAAGTGTTTGATAAAGTGTCCCGTTATGATTTCATGAGGAATTGAAGGTTCAAAGCATGAGATATAATTTGTATGATGTTTTAATGATGAAATGAGCTTATGGACATGATATGTATGTATGCTTTATATAGTGTCATGTATTAGAAAATGTTCGGTCTGGGGGGCATAAGTGCTCGGACGACCATGAGAGGGGTGAGCACCTTGCCACCAGGGTGTCTGGGTGTGAACAACATCAACCATGTGAGGAGTGTAGTACCTTGCCACCAGGGTTTCTGGGTATGAACAGCATCAACCATGTGAGGGGTGTAGTACCTTGCCACCGGGGTTTCCGGGTGTGAATGACATCAACCATGTGAGGGGTGTAGTGCCTCGCCACCAGGGTGTCCGAGTGTGAACGATATCTCCCATCCAAAGTTGGGATTCAAGGTTGGTCTGTTCTACACATATGATATCTTACATAAACATGATTTACCCTAGAATATTTTACTTATGCATCTATCATACATGTCATATCGCTATCTTATGCCTATTGTCTAATGTATGTATTTTGGCTATAGAGGTTGTTTGTTACTGCATTGCATCCCACATACTTAGTACATTCAAACGTATTAACGCATACTCCTACCTACATGATATCACCATCTAGGAACCAGTGCCTGAGTTAGTCATCCTCCTCCTCCGCGTGGCTAGACGGTGCTATTCTAAGCTTGTTAGTGAGTCCTCCATTTCAGAGACTTTGGTTTATGTCTTTTCCTATTATATATGAGAGTAATCCCTATGAGCTTGTCTTGGCTCCCACAATATCTATTTATTATAGGTGTTTGCTGGTCATGTTGTGTATGAGCTTTGACTCTTGACTCTTGATTATGACGTTTATGCAAGCTTTCCTTTTGTCTCATTGCCCCATTCTTAATCTCTATGTCTTTGTATGCTTTCGTGACCAAGGATGTGTAATGATAAGTTAAGAGATTTGTTTGGGGTCCCGTCGGATTCCCTGTTCGCCGTGTCACATCTAGGCCCTAGACTTGGGTCGTGACAGGTATATACCTTGGCCACTTTGATGGGGCGTGTTATGCCCATCTACCATGTTAAGAGGTATTTACCTTGATCACTTTGATAGGGGTTGCTATGCCCATCTACCATATTGAGGGATATATAGCTCAACCACTTTGATGGGGGTGTTATGCCCATCTACCGATTGAGGGGTAAATACCTCAATCACCCTCCAAAGGGGTGCTATGCCTTGGATTCCAAAAACTAGTTTGCTTGGTCTCTGATGGTCTCTTCCTACACATGTAATCTATATTCTCAAGTATATGTTTCACAAGCATGTATTACTCAAGCATTGATCACACATGCCATATTGTTAATATACTTACCCATTGCCTATGTATATGCATTTTGACTAAGTTTCTTATGTCTTATTGCATTGCATCCTACATACTTAGTACATTCAAATGTACTAACACATACTCTATACCTACATGATATTACCATGTAGCTACCAGAGCACCTCTTGATCATTCTCCCCGTGGCTATTCTTGGCATATTAGATAAGGAACTTTGGTTAGTCCTCAAGTTCGGGGACATTAGCTATCTTACTTTTGTTACTTATATTCTCTTCAAGTTGAACTCTTGACACTGTGAGGGTGAGCCTGAAAATTGTCTTGGCCCCTGCTCAAATCTATGTTTAGAGATGTTGTTGAAACTAATGATGTAATTATGCTATGAGCTTTGACTCTTCAATATTTTATTCTATAAAAGTCTTCCCTTAGTCCCTTTATCCCTCTTTTATTATCTCTTGTTGTTGTCTTTTGCTTTCGCTGCCAAGGATGTGTAATTAATATGCTAAGAGGCTTGTTTGGGGTTCCTTCGGGTTCCCCCATTCGCCGTGTCACGTCTAGGCCCTAGTCTTGGGTCGTGACATGTCATTTAAAGGGAACTCTTGTATAATCTAACACTAGAAACTCCACTTATAGGAGATTTTTGAACTCGGCTAAGTACTAGAGATCTCTTATGAACCTAATCCACAACCCACATATAAGAATGAGGCTTAGAATATAGGTACATGTATTATGGGGTATCACACATTGTCCAGCATAGACCAATCATTGGCTAATATTACTTCATGGCCACTAATTATCGCCAACAATAACCAATGGAAAATGATTTTTTCCCACCAATTTGCAATACAACAATTGAAATTTTTCTAGTGATACCAATATATAATACTACTTTATACCAATATACCCTAGATATCATTATAGAACTAGAGAGTAATGAATGTATGGTTTTACCTGAAGTGAAAGTTCGATCTTCTCTTTTCCTCTTTTCCATTTGTCCGACTAGGTAAGTTTCTTCCTCTTTGTTCTTTTCTAAATTAATTTAGTACTAAAAGTGACATGTTATACTAATTTATTATAGTATATATGGGCCTAGTGGTATAGAGTATTAAATAAATTATGGACTTGGCTCATTTAGCTATTTATTAAAACTAAATATTTAAAATTTATTCACTTATTAAATAACTTCAGATAACGAGTAGTTCAAGATTTAGGTAAGTTCAAAAATTCTCCTCATAAGGGGTAGTCTTGATATTTTGCCCTCCATAAGAAATGCCTTGCAAAAATACCCTTCATTCATTTAATGAAAATTCTTTAGATAAAATATGATTTCATATCTAACAAAATAAAGAAAGCTTATATTTTGATAATTACATGGACATAAAAGAGTAATAGTTTTTTTCATTTCCTCTCTTTCTTTTTCTTTTTCTCATTTCTCACTTTTTTTCATATATTTTTTCTTTTCCTTCTTTTTTTCCTTTTGTTTTTTGTTATGTCTTTCTTTTTCTCGTGTTATTTCTTCTATTGTTTTTCTCTGTCTTCTTTCCTTAACTTTTTTTCTTTAATTTTTTTAATTATGGAACTATAAACAATATTT
Organism: Solanum ossicruentum; assembly: GCA_025774065.1. NCBI lineage: Eukaryota > Viridiplantae > Streptophyta > Magnoliopsida > Solanales > Solanaceae > Solanum > Solanum ossicruentum. Next base: position 1,337 of record JAOTQR010117304.1, on the reverse strand, counting down.
GTTTTATACATTTTGTGTTTCTAGTAGATAAAATAATTTTTAAATTCAAGTGTCAAAGTTCAATATAATTTTTTTTTCATATTTACTATTTAAAATATATATAGTTTGAAATTTCACAAAATACTCTATAAATCTTACTTTAGAGGCAATATTTAACGTAAAAACTTTTAAAGAACAAGCTACATCTCATGGGTAAGACTTGACACTATTCCATGGTCTATAACCTTTGTGTATTAGCCTAAGGAATTCTGAACAACAAGTTAAGTCTCAAGGAAAGGTTTAACATTATCACACTTAATTTATTGGATGCTCTATAACTCTTGCCTTAGAGACAAGACTTAGACCAAGATTATCACAACTTAAGCACATGGGTAAGATTTGACAACTATATTGTGTCTTGATTTATCAAATAAATAACTTTTGTCTCTTAGTCAAGGACTTCAAAATAGCAAGTGAAGCCCTATGACCAAGACTTGACATGTCACATTGTATTTTGATTTATGAGATACTCTATAACTAGTTTACTAGAGATAAGACTTGTTAGTCCAAGGACATCTAAATAACAAGTCAAGCCTCATGGGTAAGATTTAACACTACCACATTACATATTAATTTATGAGAGGTTCAAGGTTCAGATTCGCTCTATAATTCGTGCTTTCGAGACAATACATAGGCAAGACTTGACACTAATGAATTGTGTTTTGATTTATCATATGTTCTATAACTTTTGCCTCATATCCCAAGGACTTCAAACAACAAGTTAAGTTCTATAGGCAAGATAGGATGATAGCATGTAGTGTTTTCATTTATGAGATACTCTATGACTATTGCTCTAGAGGTAAGACTTGTTAGTCCTAGGACTTCCAAACAACAAGTTAAGACCCACAGACATGACTTAACATAACTACATTGTATTTTGATTTATGAGATGCTCTGTAACTCTTACCTTAAAAACATGACATACCCAAGAACTTCAAAAGTTACACACTATGGAAGGACTTGACACTACTACATTGAGTCTTGATTTATCATATATATATATATATAAAACTCTTGTCTCTTATCTCAAGAACATTGAAATAATAAGTTAAGCTCCATGGATAAAACTTGGTAATATAACATTGTGTTTCGTTTTATGAGATACTCTAAGACCTAGAGGTAAGACTTGTTAGTCCAAGGACTTCCAAACAACAACTTAAGTCCATGGAAAAGGCTTGACATTATCACATTATGTATTGATTTATGAGATACTCTATAACTCTTGCCTTAAAGGTAAGATTTAGACCAGGAACTTTACTCACGGACGAGACATGACACATCTATATTGTGTCTTCATT
>JAOTQR010117303.1:0-64341 GCA_025774065.1 Solanum ossicruentum | reverse complement strand
GTCATAAAAGAGCTTTTACATCAAGTCAAGTAGAAAGAAGTTCTATTGACTAAGTCTTTGTAGGAGTTCATGGAAGGTTAACTTCAAATGACCACATTTCTTAGAATATAAAGTGTTAGGAGGCTCACAAACTACCAAATTAAAGGTCTCTAAATCCTATTTCTAGTACCACCAAGTTTGCCTCATTTGGAGTTCGGAGTAAAAAGTTATGACAACTTTAGGTTGGATCATGTGTTTCGCTGGTCCCTTGTACTTGAGAAAGCGAAAGGGAATGTAAAATGAAAAAGGAGGCCCTGTTGAGTAGCATTTTCTTGGCACCATCTACAAACCATGAATTATAGGTCCTAGATATGGGTTGACGACCCATGAACATGGCCCTGTGAAAAGTTTCTCCAAGTTATCTTTTTTTTCCTAATTCATACAGAAAAATGAGTTTCATAACCCTAAAATCCACAAAGTTTATATGAATGAGTTTCTATGGTCCGTAGATTTTCCAATAGATGGCCTGGGCAGTTTTTCTACAAATCGTAGATTGCCCAGAAGACGACCTAGGTAGCTTTTAAGAAAGGTTATTTTAGTCATTTCACCTCCTTTCTAAGCCTGAACTTGATAATTTTGTACCTAATTAAGTCCCTATGCATTATCATTCAAATTCATTACACTGAAAAACATTCTCTAGAGTTAAAATAAGGTTTTAAGATGAGAAACCTAGGGGTGTAAGGACTCGTAAGTTAGGAAGTCCAAAAATGCATAAGAAGTGGAACTAAAAATGTGCAGGATCAAAACATGAGTCTTATTTATGGCTCATGGTTCAAACTAGGGGTCCTAAAGAGGGCTCATGGATGGGGTCAACCTATGTGAGAAATTTGGCTAAGTGTAGGGGCTATGTATGAAGGATGTTTCTATTCATAAATGGAACTATGGGCTATAAACAAGGTTAGTTTTGAGGCCTTAGATTGATGGAAAATTTAGTGTCAGAAGATTCAATTACGAACAAATTGGACGAGCCATAGTTTGTTTTATGGTTTGTAGTTTCATCTAGTGGTCAGAGTCTTGAACATCAAAAATTTTCTAAGTATGGAAAGAAACCACAAGGGATTTCTATGAAACATAGACCATTCTACGAGTAGTAGAATGAGGTTGTTGATTGGGGTTCAAAGGCACTTTCTAAGGATCAAATTTTGACAAGCCGAAATCTATGTGAGTATAACACATAAACGGGGTCATGGTCGTGGTATGGCAGTTTTAATGAATAACAATTTTGTCCTTTCCCTATGTCTTAAATTTGAAACTATGTCATTTTGGAATTCTTTTCCCTCCCATATTAGACCTTAAACGTCTCATTCATTCTCATTCTCTCCATTCCCAAAAATTTTCAAAATTCTCTAAGGTAACACAATCTTAAGGCAAGGGCAATGACTAGGGTATCCAAGGGATTTCTTCTTCAAATTATTTAAGCCTTTCCTTAAGGTCTTCATCAGGTATGTGAGGTTGATTTGTGGGTTCCTTTCCCCTAGAAATACCAACCATGATTCCATTTACCTTTTTTTATTAAAATCTCTTGAATGTTTATGAGTTCCATGAGCATGATTTAAATCAAGTTTTAACGATGTATTGTCATTTATTTTGACTCTAATGTTGCAATTGGATGACATACCATGAGTTCCAATGGTTATCAAGTTGACGATTATGATTTTGTTATCTAGGATTTTCTATAATAATGTGGGCAATTTAAACATGGTTTTGACTGATGAATTTATCATGACCTTGTATTATATTCCTAAAGCATGTGATTTTAAAGTCATTGTCTAAGTCTACTAAGTTTAAGATGATTACTACATGATATTGATGATAAGGGCTTAAAAGTATGTTATGAATGTTATCAAAGATGTAAGTATGTTTCGAAACCCTTAATGATGTTTAAGATAGACCCTCAAAGTGAAATGTAAATTCTCACTTTGCATTCTATGCTAATCTTTTAATGTATTCTAAGGGATTAACTTAGCATCGAATAGGCATTGAGGTGAGGTGAGGTAAGGAACCTTAGAAGCAACCTCTTGTCCCATTAACTATGTGCCACCATAGGAGCCTTTGTATGTTAAGGCTAGTGGATCCATGATAGCAAACTTAAAGTAAGATATGCATGTAGAAGTTGACAGAGTTCCACCTAGCAAGTGAACTCCCCATGCCAACATAGGGGGTTATGTTGGATTCTAGTAGAATAGCTCACATGGTCTTATATATCATTTACTATCGCGACCCCAAATCCGAGTGTGATGGCACTTACCTAACCCACCAAGGTGAGCCAGCCCAACCCTGAAAAACTCAATATAATAATAAAAGCAGAAAAATAGAAACAATCTAATAAGATAGATAGCATAAGACATCAAAACTACAACTATCCCAGAACTGGTGTCACATGTACAAGCCTCAAAATATAGAAAACTCAAATGAAATACATGTCTCAAAACTAGTTCACAAATAGTATAACACATAATAATGGATTCCTCAAAGGCCCATTGGATATATAAGCAGTACCTCACAAATGATCCGGAAGCACGATCCTATAAGTCAGAAAACCTAACAAGGAGGAGGACCATACTCGCAACCTATAAAAATTTAGCAAGGGGTGAGCACAAAAACACAGGTACTGAGGAAATGGAAACTAACTCATCACATAGCATCATATCTTAAAAGGGCCAATTATAATCAAGTCAAATGGTATAATAGATATCTAGTCTTGTAAGCAATTCATAGAATAATAGCAAACAAGAGTGTTATGAGATGTAGTGAATGCCATGAGATATAAATAATCCGATGTAATGTCAAATAATTATGATGCATTTCTATCCTACGATACACATTCGCTGATTGCATCATACTGAAACCTATGGGGGACACACATGGACCATGTATCCAACTAAATCATTTTCCTTTAGCATTTACTTTCATATCTAGCTAAAACCTTTTTCCTTCGATTTTTTATTTTTTCTTCTTTTCTCGAGCCAAAATTATCTCCATTCGGCTTTTCATTTCTTTGGATCATCAAGCAAGAACATAATAAATGTACAATCGACATGTTCATGGTGATGAATTATGCAAGATGTCCATATGAATTAAGTATTTTAATAATCAAAATAGAGTAACTCACAAGTACATAAGTATTCAAAATATAATCCCAACCTCATCACAATTCAATATAAACATCAATTAATGCATAAATTCCATGTATTACCAATCCACAATTATTTCAAAAGTCAAAATTTCTCTATATGAACAATTACCCAACCCGAAAACGCAAGATCAAAGCCTACAAGGATATAATTCTACTCCAAAGTATTGAATTCCATACACATAGGAATATATAAGGTTCGATCATACTTAACAAAAGGTTAGAAGTCTACTTGCCTTAGATAAAATCTCAAATCAAGTCAAATTCAAAGTTTTCCCCTTTCTATGATACTCTGAATCACCAAAATCTATTCAAATATGACATCACAGTCACATAGCAAATCTAATAACCCAAAAATCAATCAATTCAGATGGAAAGGGAAAAATAGTCAAAAATCCTATAACAGAAGAAGTAGCCGGAATCTAAAAATCAATACATGAAAATATTCTTCAAGTAATAAGGAGTTTGATGGTGAAAACCATTTTAAAAACTGAGTTAAAATGAGGAAGAAATCAAATTTAGGATTTTAAATCAAAGTCCAGAAAAGCTCTAATTTCTCCAATTAAATTTCAAAATTATAAGTTAAAACCATAATTTAATCGATGCAAAATGAAGAAATATGTCAGAAAATAGTTACCTAATTGATTTTCCTAGAAAAACCTTGAAGTTCCTCTATAAGACTAATCTTGGAATGTTAAGAATGGAGGAAAAAAGTTTAAACCCGTCTTTAAAACTCGTCACTGTACAAGTCGACTTAATGCTTCGCGAACACGGAGACCCAAGTGGCTCAAAACTGCACGAATAGGGATTGGCCATCCACAAATGTAGAGGCTAAGCTCACATATCTCTACTAACGTGGAGGTCTAGCCATAATTTCCATGGCAAACGCGGAGAATGAGGCGCGATCGTGGAGTACATGGGTAGATACACCAGAAACAACTAAAAACCAGCAATAACACATGATCAAAAATCATGAATTGGACCCTCTAAATTCATTTGAAACCCCATGAACACAAACCAAACTATGAACCTTACCAGAAAACCATCATAATTCAAATTCAGGACCTCTTCGGCCTAGAATTCGAGAAAGATCTTTTAAGCTTGTTTCACACTCAAATACTACAAATAATCTTGGAATCTCTAAAGATTACAGTGAAGTCTTTTCTAGCATTAGTTTTACCATATGGAACCACTGATGCTGATTAAATTTTGATCCATGCCTCCAAACTTTGAATGTTGACCAAAGTCAAACTATGATCCAAAAATAAAATAAAAATGCAACTTTGGATCTAAAATATTTGTTTATACTCTAAATTCAGTTCTGCAAGTTCTTTTCGACCATATTTTGCCTTTCGACGCTGACGAATCGACAGAACTACAATCTGATACTCGAAACTCAAATCGACCACAAAACTCAAAGTTTCCAACTTCAAGCCTTTTAGAATTGTTTATTTAGTAAAACTCCAACTTTTTACAAAGTTTTAACATTTAACTTTTATACTTGACAAAATATGACTCAAGATAACTTCTAGAAAGGGCAAAATAGTAGTTTGGTCGAAAATGCCAAAAATGATCTTCGAGGTTATTACATCATCCACTACTAAAGTAATGTTTGTCCTCGAACATGAGATAAGGGACACACCTGAATACTCAAATAATTGAGTGTATCGGGCATGCATATCTGGCTCTACCTCCTAGTAGCCTCGCTCTCAAGCCTATGGCTCCACTTGATATTTATTGAGCGATCTCCTTAGTCCTCAATTGCAATCCAAAATGGCCACTGACTACTCCTTATTAGCAAGGATCAACTCAAATGAATCCATGGAAATAACATGAGACTCGTATGAAATATTATGCCGCAACATCAAGACATGTAACACAGGTTGGATTAAAGTTAGGTAAGGTTGTAAGGCAAGTCTATAAGCCACCTCTTCCACTCTGTCTATAATCTTAAAATGACCAATAAACCTTAGATTGAGTTTTCCCTTCTTCCCAAATCTCATAACACCCTTTAAGGTTGAGACCTTCAGCAAACCATGTCACCAACCATGAACCGCAATGTTCAAATCCACCTATCTGCGTAGCTCTTTTGATGACTCTAGGCTATCACCAATCTACTCTCAATCAACCACACCAGTTCTAGATCATCTCTCAACATATCAATACCTATGTTTTCCACTACTATCATGTCAAATCAGTCGATGGGTGATCTATATCTTCGGCCATATAAGGCCTCAAAAGGATCCATCTAAATGGTGGAATGATAATTATTGTTGTATGAAAGCTCCACCAAGGCCAAGTGCAGGTCCTATATAGCACCAAAACAAATAATGCAAGCTTGAAGCATATCTACTAATACCTAAATGGTTCTCTTGGACTGGCCATTAGTCTGTGGGTGAAAAGATGTATTCATATACAAATGGGTACCCAAACCATGCTGTAATGCCTTTCAAAAATATGAAGTGAACAACGATCCACGATCTGACACAATGAAAATTAGGACTCCATGAAGTCTAGCTATCTGAGTAATATAAAGTTGGGCCAATCTCTCAGCTGTATACTTCACTTTGATAGGAATGAAGTAGGTGAATTTGGTCAGATACTCCACTACTACCCAAATAGAGTAAAAGCCCCCAACAGTAGCAGCCAACCCAACTATAAAGTCCCTAGTAATACGCTCTAATTTCCACTCAGGAATGGGCATTCTTTGCATTGAAGCTCCAGGCCTTTGCTACTCATATTTGACTTGTTGGTAATTCAAACTCTTCTCCACAAACTCAATAATGTCTCTCCTCATACCATACAACCAATAGTGTTGTTTCAAATCATGGTACATCATAGATACTCTCAGTTGAATAGAATATCTTGCACAATAAGCCTCCTCAAGTATCATTCTAATCAAGTCACCCACCTTGTGCACACAAATATGACTCCTAATCCTCCATACACCATCAACCTCAAGAACTACTTCTCTGGCTTTACCTCTAATCACATTATCTAAAAGGTACATAAATCCTTATCCTTAAAATGCCTCTATTGAGTCTGATCCATCAAAGATAAGAGGGCCTCAATAGAAGCAAGCACTCTACTCTAATCTAAAATCTATAATCTCACCAGTCAATTAAATAATCTATGAGAATCTTTAGCTAACGATCACTCCTCCACCTAAATAGCTATTAGACTCCCCATGCTAGAGGCCTTCCTACTCAAAGCATCAGCCACCACATTAGCCTTCCTGGGGTGAGATAAAATAGTCACGTCATAATCCTTTAGAAGCTTAATCCACATTCTCTATCTTAAATTTAGGTCTTTCTGGCTGAAGATGTATTGTAAACTATGATGATTGGTGAAAATGAAACATTGATCACCATAAAGGCAATGCATCCATAGTATAAAAAAGAAATACAATAACTACCAGCTCTAAGTCATGGGTAGGATAATTCTTCTCATGAGTCTTCAATCATCTAGAGGCATAAGATTCATCCTCTTATAAGGCCCCACATGTTTGAGGGTGTAAAAGAATCTAAGAAATGTAATCTGAAAATTTTCTATGTACTAGTGGGTTTTACGGAAGGGCCTACGGGCTGTAAGTGGGCTCATGGGTTGTAACTTATGCTTGTGGAATAATGATCAAACTTTGTAAAATTATGGATTTCTAAAGTTGGGAGTACGAGTTAGCAAACGGGTCGTACCATGACTTTTGAGCCATAAGACTTGTCGTAAGTTGAGGATTATAGAAAGTTCTTGAGTATCCAAAATGTTAGCAGATAAAACTCCTCTCCTACATCTCGCAGACTAGACCATGGTCCGTAAATAGGGTCTCGTGGTCCTATTTAACAGATTTTATATAGGACAAAATCAAGATTTCTTAATTTTCTAAACCTATGCTATATCATTTTAAACCTCAAATGAGCCTCTCCAGCGTTGTACAACCCTAAACAACCTTATTCCAATCTACTCTCACACTCTAAGTCTCGAACTCCTCCCAAAAACACTCTCAAAGCTTTCCTAGGCTTTCAAGCAAGAAGACCAAGCTAGGTTATTAGTTCTTCACCACTGAAGTTAGATTTTCCTCCATTTAATCACATAAGGTATATGGTTTTGATTGTGGAAATCTTTCCTCCAAGAGTTTAACCATCCTTCTTCCACATCTACCTGAACTCTATGGGCATTTATGGATGTTTTTACGAACTCCTCCATATGATAATATTAGGAGGAAATTTATGATATTTTACTTTTGTACATGAATATACATTGAAAAGACATGTGAAACTTATGTAGTTTTTTAGGAGGGTTTGATGATTCCCTAGCTAAGTTTTATGATGCTTTTAGTGGGTTATTTTGAATAATGCCCAAATGCTTTTATTCAATCCTTTCATGCTAGCTACTATTGAATTGCATGGTTTTAAACACATATATATGTACCAACCATGCCTTGATTAATGTTATATGCCAAGATTTTTCAAACTATGAATGATATGAATTTTGAAAGGGTTATTGTGCATGTTATAGAATATGAGAATATTGTGAAAAGTTATGAAGCCCTATTTTGATGATATGAAGCTTTGGTTTTGATGAGCTACTCTATGAAAATATTATGATATTATGATGCTTTGTACAATATGGCTATAAGTATGATTTGAATATTCCTTAAGATTGTGACTTAGAATTGAGAGGACCTTGGTAGATAACCATTGTCCCATAACTATTGCCATCATAGGTTCATGAATTTGCTCATGAATCCATATAGCTCATGTTACATGATTGACCAAAAAGGGTGGTGTTCCCGTATGACACATATTATCTAAATACCGACATGGGTGGTTTCTCATAAGGTTGTTATAAGTTAATTAAAAAGGGTGGTATTCTTGTAAGGTTTTTATGAAGAACTTTTCGAAATAGGGGAGTTCTTGTAATGTGAGTGTTGGCTTACCCTGTAAAAGTAGACCCCTCCTTGTCCGATGTGGAGTGAAATAAGGATTCCACATCATAGCTCGCTCGGTTATGGTCCTACTTGGTGGTTATGGTCCGTTCCCATCTATTTATGATATGTCATATGATTTAATGATTCCTCATGCATATGTTGATGAAGCCATTCAGCATCCATGACATATTGAGCATATACCCATGGATTATGTTATGCATATTGCTTAATTATGGCTTATGATCTTTGTTGCATTGCACCTCACATACTTAGTACATTCCAAGTACTAACACATATTCTTGCCTATATGACCTAACCATGTAAGGATCAGAACCCTCATCTATCCTCCTCCAAGTGCCTAGACGACTTAGTTGAAGACCACTTCTGGTGAGTCCTCCCCTTCATAGACAATAGCCATTTACTTTCTTGCCTTATTTAGACTTGTATATTTTTGGATACTGTGTATTGAGTGTGAGCTCGGGAGATGTCTTTGCCCTCATTCCATTCGATTAGAGGTGTTGTTGGATATTTGGATATATATTGAGTCCGACTCTTATTATGCTATGTATTATGAAAGACTCTCTTAGTTCCTTATCCCCCTCTTATGTGTTGAATGCCTGTTGTATGGATGAGATGAAAGTCCGACGTCCCTAATTTCCCCCATAGCATGAATCATACTTACCCGCCCTTTAGACTTTAGTTGCTATATGATTGATGTTAATACTCTTCCCTACAACATCCCTATAGATTGAGTTCAAAGTCCCGTTTCCCCTAGAAATTATGTGCTATTTGCTTTAATTTATGGTTCTGCAACCAACGATGTGATTTCCAGGCTTAAGAGGTTTACTTGGGGTTCCTTTGGGTTTCCTCATTCATCGTGTTACATCTAGGCCCTAGGATTGTGTCATGACAGAGCTTGGTATTAGAGTACTAGGTTTGTAAATGGTCTTAAAAAATATAACAAACCATCAAGTAGAGTCTTGTTCATAGTTGTGAAGCACATTACAACTATGAATAAGTGGCTATGATGCATTTTAGGAATGGTTCACTTCTTTATATTCTATGTTGTGCTTTAGACTTAAGATTAGGTTTTATTTATTCTAATGGATGGTCTTTTGCTCCTCGATATCATGCTCAAAGACAAGCAGCTTAAAGAGCTCCCACTCCTGAGGATGAACAAGCCCATCCGACTCCATAAGTCTCCAAAGTAGAATAGGGCATCACTCTTGCGAGTATCAAAGGGTGGTCATGTTATTGGCAAAGGTCGAGGACACCCAACAGGTGCAAGATCCTCATGATCTAGCCCCCACCTCAAGGGTGAGGGACTTCACAAGGATGAATTCTTTGAAGTTCTATGGATCCAAAGTTGAAGAACCCTAAAAGTTCATCGATGAGGTGTACAATATTTCTGACATTATGGGGGTTAGCTTAGAGGAGAAGGTAGAATTATCAACATATAAACTAAAGGGAATTGCTTAATTATGGTTTGTTCAATGGAAGGGTGAGAGAGACGATGGGATCCTATAACTTGGGAAGAATTAAAGGCCACCTTCGTCTATAATTTTTTTTCCATGGATCTAAGGGAGACAAAGATGATGGAGTTTATGAACATCAAACAAGGTTCAAGGAGTATTAGCAAGTATTCCCTAAATTTCGACAATCTCTCAAAGTATGCTCGTTATTTAGTTGCCGACCCTAGGGCAAGGATGCAACAAGTTCGTGTAAGGAGTGTCCGACTTGATCAATGAAGAATGTTGCACTGCCATGCTCATATGAGATATGGACTTGTCCCAGATCATGACTTATTCCAAGTAACTTGTAAGGGAGAAACTTAGGAAGAAGTGGAGTTGAAAGTCCAAGAGGGCTCGGTATGATGATGGTTTCCAAGGTACAAAGGGTGGTCGCTTCCAACAAGGCCACAAGTTCCATGATCAAGAGTCCTCTAATGCCCAAGGTCAAAGATTTGCTAATAATAGGGCCCCCAACCCTAGATCTCAAGGTGGTAATATCATTCCTAGGTGTGGTAAAAATCATGCTGGTAGATGCTTTATGGACATGGGTGCTTGCTTAAGGTGTGGCAAAATGGGCTACAAGATTATGGATTTTCCAAACAAGGGTATAGATGGTCGTCCTCAAGGACAAGGTCCCAATGGTGATCAAAGGCACAAAATGGTCAACAAGGGGGTGCTTTACGTCATAATCATCTGTAAAAGATCTACAATCTTTGACATAACGACTGGATGAGGTGCCCCATGTTGTTACTAGTATGTCAAAGATCTACAATCTTGATGTATATGTTTTACTAGATCTGGTTGTTACTATCTCTTTCATTGCTCCTTTTGTTGTAAATAGATTTCATATGTGTCTTGAGTTTTTGTTTGGACCCTTTGAAATGCTACCCCCATTGGTGAGTCTATTGTTGCTAAAAGAGTCTATAGGGGTTGTCCCGTGTCTAAATTGCATAAAGTCTTATCTTGTGATTTTGTAGAACCTGACATGATAGATTTTGTTATTATTCTTAGGATAGATTAGATACATGCATACCATGCCTCTATTAATTTTAGGTATCGCAATGTTAAGTTTTAATTTCCAAATGAGCATATCCTTAAGTGGATAGGTGATAATTAAGTGGTTAGAGATAGATTCATCTCTTTTGTTAACGCTCAGAAATTGATTTTTAAGGGTTGCATATACCATCTTGTAGGGGTTAGGGATGTTTAGTCTAAATTCTGTCCTATTGAGTTGGTTCCGGTGATTAATGAGTTTAATGATGTCTTTCCTAATAAACTTCTACATGTCCCTCCCAAAAGGGATATAGATTTCGGTATCGACATCCTCCTTAATAACTAACCCATTTCTATTCCTCCTTGTCGCATTGCCCCAGCGGAGTTGAAGGACCAATTAAAAGATTTGATGGAGAACGGTTTCATAAGGCTTAGTTATGTACTACAAAAATACAATACTTTTGATGCCTAAAACATAGGATTTTTGTGTGTTCTCAATGTGATGTTAGTGGTTTTTATGTGTTCTAATGTTTATCTTTGTAGGATTACAGGTTGGGAATAATCTGGGGAAAGTAACAAAGTTCCTGCAGATTTGTTGTTATATGAGACACCTTATGGGCCGTAGACCATTCTATGAGTCGTAGGGTGGTTGGTTAAGGAATTCTAGTGAGGGGTCATGTTTCTGACGTTACTTCTATGAACATGCAGATGAGCCATAAATTAATGTATGAGTTATAAAAGAGGTTTCGTGCCCTGAGGATCAGAGAATGAAGACTTTCTGAAGTTTATCAGATGAAACCCTTTTTATGGGTCATAAACTATTTTACGAGTAGTGATGGGCTGTCGTAAAGAAGAAGTTGAATTTTGTAGCAACAATTACGAGACCTTGATTATAGGTTGTGAACTTCAATACGGGATGTAAAGTTTTGTCATAGAGTGTGCCAACCAGTTCTCTTAAGTCATTTAGGATTTGAATTTTAAACATTATAAATAGGTCTTTTAGGTTATTTTTCAGAAGTTCTTGCAAGTTTTGATTAGTTTTAGGTTAAGTGCTCAGAGAACTCAATATTTTGAGAGAGAAAAGTGCAAGAGAGTCTTTGAGAACACTTGTGGTTGAATTTGATCTTAAAACTTGTGATTCTTATTGATATTGGATTGCTTGTTCTTAAACATATTGTGTAAGTGTTTAATTATGTCTTTTCAATTCATAATCTCTTCATTTACACATAGCATGAGTAATTAAATCCACAACTAGGGTTGTGGAACCATAAAGAACTAACAAAGTAAAACTAGATAATTCACAATTCTTGGAAGATTTCTATGCATGTATTAATTAACTGTTTTCTTTTTTCATGTTTTCTAACATAGGCCAACATTAGAACACGCCTAGTGTTACTGACTGGACCAAGATAGTAATAAATAGGAAAAGTGATTTATTAATATGATTTAATTGATTTGTGCTCGTCTAGTCAACTAAACTGGGCCAAGGGGAGGTTATACTGGGACTAATAGGTAATGGTTAGTAATGCACACTACGGAGATGGGCCAAGTGGTATAGTGAAATTGACATCTTACCTTTGACCAAAGGGCTTGGTGAAGTTAAATTACTATCCTGAATGGTATGCACTATACAATAATTAGGTTATCTGTGATACTGAGTTGGGGAATCATGAGGAACACAATACCCTAATTGCTCACTATTATTGATTTTCTTTTAAGATAGTTAGATAGTTTACTTTTCTTATTGATTGTGGAACCCCTCCTCTCCCGGGGGATTGAGTCAGTTAATTACTCGGATTGCATGTTGGTGAATTTTCATAAGACTCTGTATTCCCTGTGGGATCGACCCTAACCTTGGTTAGGTTCTGTATCTTGACATCGACCGCTTTATCCTCTAAAAGAGAGGTGTAACATGGGCGACATCAAGATTTTGGCGCCGTTGCCAGGGAATACGACTAGACATAGTGAATTCATTAGTGGTTTGAGTGTTAATCCTTAGTTTTCTTTATTTAACTTTTGTTTGTTATTTTTGTTTTTTTTCAGTGTGTATGATAAGCGTATGCCCAACACTCGGAGTCAAGGAAATCCTTTAACTCCATTTGATCCAGAGATCCATAGAGTAATACGAAAAATGCTCCAAAATAATGCCAATAATGTGGACAATGAAACTCTGAATAGGAAGAATAATATGATGATTAGAATAAGAACCCACCTTATTTAGAGGACATTCCACAGCCTCAGGATTTCAAGGTTGAATCCTATGGCTATAGAAGTAACTGGAGCTATTGTGTTGGCACCACTCCGAGCAGAGATAAAGTTCACAATGTCTAGTGGGTCACTTCAGATGTTGCAGAACTATGGGCTATTTGTGGGCTTACCATTAGAAGATCCACATGGCCACCTACACAATGCGACATTTGTTTGTAAGAGTGTGATTAGAACATAAAATTTGTCTATGAATGTTGTGGTACTTCGTGTCATCCCATTGTCTCTTACAGGCAATGTTACATTATGGCCATTTAACCTCTCGCAGAGTTCAATCTTCAGATGGGAAGATTTGTAGAAGGCCATTTTTGAGAGGTACTTCCCTAGATCGAAGAATCTGAATTTGAAGGACCAGATCAATAACTTCGAGCAACTTCCTGGTGATTCGATAAGCATTACTTGGGAGCAATTCACAAAATATCTAAGGCGCATCCCTGACCATAAGATTGTTGATGATGCCTTGGTGGAGATCTTTTACCATGCCCTTGATGAGAACAATCAAGCCTATGCTGACACTATCATGAGGGGCATTTTTTTAGATGAACCATTTGCATGGATTGCAGTATGAATGGAAAGGCTGGTAAAAATAAATCATGCATTGGGCAAGCAGGATAGAGCTTTCACAAAGAGTTCATGTGTTATTAGTGCGGGGCCAGAGCAAGCTAGAATTAATTAAGAAATTATGGAGAAACTTTCTTTGCTTCGCACAAGTATGAATGTGATGATATAGCAGAACCAAGAAAGAGTGAATGAAGTGGTTCACTAACCTCCAAGTGCAACCATGTATGAGGAGCCATACTATGATGTGGATGCTTGTTTGATTGCAGATCAGATGGGGGGTTTCTGGACCAGCGATCAAGGGTCCAATCATAATTATTAGCGTCAAGGTTAAGGAAACCAAGGTCAGAACTTTGGTAGAGATAGAGCTTATAGGGACAACCGCAGATGATATTATGATAGAAACAGGGATCCAAATATTGATTGGGGTCACATAGAAGGCTTCAGAAATGGTCCTTATATGCTACCACACAACTGCAACGTAGGTGCTGGAAATTCTAGAATTAAATAGATGTTACTGTTGAAGAAGGCTAAGATGCCGGATGAGACTCTAAGGGGCCTTAAATAAGATATTTCAAGTATTAATCAGAAAATAAAGTCTCACTCTGTGGCTATAATACAACTTGAAGAATAGTTTGGTCAACTGTTGACTTAGCTGAATCAGCATCAGAGGGGTACACTACCTAGAAATACAGTGCAAAATCCTAAAAATAAAGGGCATTATATGACGGTCACTACTCGGGGTGGAAAGAGCACAATTGACCCTCCCATGCTGGTTGATGTAGAAAATGTTCAAGAGGAGACGGTTATGGCAAAGGATGCAGATGAAGGAGATGATCATCGCAAGGCAAGGATGTCGTGAGTAAAGCAGTTGATGTTCCATAGAGGTTTAAGCCCGTCCCTAGGCCTCCTCCTCCCTTCCCTCAGATACTCAAAAAGAGAGAGGAGGAAGGTAAGTTCAAAAACTCTCTCCATGCTAAAGTAGCTTTTTATCAACATCCCTCTCATCAAGGCATTGGAGAAGATGCAAGGGTACACGAAGTATATAAATGACTTGGTCAGCAAAAAGTGCACTGTGAGTCGGGATCTTTCTCAAGAGCTTCAATATTGCAGTGCTATTGCTACAAGTTCCTTCGATCAGAAGCGTGAAGATCCAGTGCTTTCACTATACCCTGAACCATTAGAGATGTAGAGTTCATGAGGTCAATATGTGATCTAGGTGCTGGCATAAATCTATTACCCCTAATGATTTACAAGAAGCTTGGATTGGGAGCCCCTACTTCAACTAGCATATGGTTATTAATGGCAGATCGGACTGTGAAGAAGCCTATGGGGATACTCTATTATGTGTTGGTGAAGGTGCAAAAATTTATATCCCCTATAGACTTCGTGATCCTAGACTACAAAGTCAACTTTGACATTGTAATCATCTTGGGAAGACCCTTTCTAGCCACTGGACGAGCCCTAGTGGATATGGAAGCTGGTAAACTTAGGTTTAGATTGAATGAAGAAGAAGTTGTCTTCAATATCTGTCAGTCCCTGAAGCATCCAGATTAGTTGAAGAGTGAAGTCTTAGGCAATTGGCAAAGTTTGAGTAACTAATTTGCCTATGTCGTGCCGCAACAATAAACCAGGTGCTACTTCGGAGGCGACCCAAGGTTTTTGATATAATAGTATAAGTTATTATTTTCAATTTGGGATTCACAGGTAGTTTATTTTCTTGTGTTTGATTGTAATTTTTGACATTGGGCTGGTTGCATATAGGGTAAGAGTGTATTGTACAAGATTAAGTCAGCTAGTTTGGCTGAGAAGAGCATCAAGTTGGGTTTCTACGACTGGGTCTATGGGCCGTAAATCACTTTATGACCCATACCTCACATGGTAGAGAATTCCAATAAGAAGAAAAATATGCACTCTAGTCAATGAGCCAACTTTATGATTTGTAGATCAAATAATGAGTCGTGAATGGGCTCGTGGACCCCTGTAAGTTTTCAGAAAATTTGCTAAGTGTTGAGGGTTATACGATAACCTCTACATTTCATAAAACACTTTACGAGTCATGGACTGATCTGTGATACCTAATCTTGAAAATTAGGATTCGGATGTTCTATGAAACCATGACTTACGAGTTGTAAAGTACTCTATAACCCATAATTGGGTTTTCGTAGAGTCCAGGCCTAGTAAGTTCAGTTGACCAGAGTAAAAGTACAAATAGAGGTGTCAAATTATTTTCACCCCATATTTGACCCAATTTACCGATCAACCTAAGCTACCCCATCCCCTCATTTTTTTGATCACTTCCGGCCACCAACTGCCTTTTTCCTGCAAATATTCCATCTACCTAGGGTTTTGTGACCATTCACCTCCTTTCTTATCTTCAAGTTAATTTCAATTCTTTGTAAGTTTTCAATTTGAGTACAACCTTAATTTGCCTTGTATGAATGATTGATTTGAATATTATGATAGGTATGGTGTTTAGAAACAAAATCATTGTTTGAATTTGAATGTGTTAATGAAATTTAGGTTTCCCATATTTGAATTGTTAACTAAGTCCAGAATTTGGTATTATGGCCTTGAGTGAATGATAATTATTTGTGTCTATTTTATCACTCATCCTAAATGATTGAATTTTTGTGTTTGAGAATAAGTGAGTGATGAAATAGGTACTTGATCTTGTTTGAATCAATTAAAAATTGTCAGAATCATAGGATAATCCATGGTAAATAACTTTCTATAGGGAGTATGCGACTTGAACATGTTGGGGGTGATGTGCTAATAATGTGGGTGCGTGTGTTCTTGCTTCAATACTTATAATTTGTTGGGTGAAGTAGTCGTTTTGGGGTCAATGTCATGAACCTAGAAACTCAGGTGATTGAGTTTTTTTGTTCGATATTGGCTTTTACAGCTAGTAGAGTAATCCATGAGTCATAATTGCCCCTGGTGCACAATTCCAGAAACTTGATATTTCTGATTTTTCATCAAATGAGACCTTCTAGGAGTTGTAGATTACTTTACGACCTATAGATAGGTCTCCTAGATCCCTACTTGGAATTATTTACTCATTAGAATTCTCTACGACCCACTCTACGACTTGTAAAACACTTTATGAGTCATACCTGGTCTCATAGATTTTTCCAGTACTAAATTTGTTTGGACCACTAGTTTACAAAGATCTATACGGCCCGTAGAATCCATTACGGCACGTAAAGGTGCTTCTGTAAAACCTTTCTACAACGTAACTCAGATGAATTGTTACATTTCAATTCTTGATTTTGGGGCTAACCGTGGTGCACATATGTTTATATTTCATGTATGATGGCTCCAAAGGCTAAACGCACTAAGATCCAGGCTATAAGGAGGAGGCTCACGGATGAGCCTTCAGACGATGAGTAAACCACTCAGTTGAGTGGTTGACTAGAGGTCCTATATGTCAAATAGGAGCCAGAGGTGACTATACCACAGACCAAGGCCGCTACCAGAGCTAGGCATACTTAGGCTCTTTTTTCTCACTCTACCCAGTTTGAGAAGAGAGGCAGCGATAGGAGCGGGCTACCACAGATGACTCAATTTAGAGAGAAGTCCAGCTCTGAGGGAGGCTCTGAGGACAGATCAGAGGTGGAGTATTCCGTCCCACCATCATCATCATCTGTATTTGATGCCCTCGTTAGCCTGTGGTTCGTCAAGTACATGAAAGAGATCTACATGGAGGGCACAAAGTTGGTAGGGTGGGGTAAGCCAACATACTCCATTTATGAGCAGCCTAGAGTTATTGTTGAAAGAGTTGACAGTGTCCCCGACCTCCAGGGCATGATGATGAGACACGGACTTTAGTGGTTGTCCGGCTCTCTTGTATTATATTCCTCGACTTTGGTGAGGGAGTTCTCTGCATCCTATGCAGCCATTATCTAGCTTACTCTTCCTAAGAGGAAGAAGCCCCTCACTTAGCTCAGACTGACAGAGATAAGGGTGAGGGGCCGGTGGGTCGATATATCAGAGGAGACCATCCTCCATATAATATTTGCTCCCGAGTACCATGCTCGCAAATCCAACGCAGTATTCGACTATAGGGTGAGGTAGGGGACCCATTATAAAGGATCCTAAGTGACGAGCTACATTGATGAGATGGGTGGCCGGATATGTTATAGAGTAGGGTCCGAAATCTACTTGGGTAGCCACTCGCTCGGAGCCTATTGTTAAGGTTTCGCTCAGTTTCCCCGCCAAATTTTGGTGGATGGTTGTTCGTTTACATATCCGGCTGACTTTTGCTAATAATACTCTGACATTGGAGCGTGCGATTTTGGTTGCCATTATCCTAGCTAGCTATGAGATTGATTGGGCCCGCCTCATTGCTGAGTGAATTCATGAGACTACATTGAAGAGGTCCAACTCCATCCCGTTCCCACACTAGATTTACTGGCTCTATCTAGAGTCGAGGGTGGAGATGCTATATTAGTTGGACAAGATGATTGAGGCCCAACACACATTAGATCCACGCCTAATCAAGGTTGAAGTGAACCAAGTGGCACTACCATGAGCATATCCTCCACCTATGCCTGAGATGTTCGCCTCAGCACCACCACATGGATTCTAAGACTGCCACCACCACCACTACTACTGCTATTAAGAAGAGGTCCCTGCAGCCCAAGGAAGTTGATGAGAGGGGGACCACTATTGCTGCTTATGCACCAGAGGCCACTACTTTACAACCTACTACTGCAAGGATGATCTATATGTCCGTTGTTCCTATATAGGCCTTGGCATAGAGATTATCCCATGCTGAGTCCCATTTGACTCAGCTTGTTCACCAGATCAGCCCATGAGTCTGCCAGGCTATTGAAGTCTCGGATGATCGATCGCAGGCATTCACAGTCGCTACTATTTAGGATAGGATTTCTATCATTGATGCTTGTATCAACACCTTTGAGGAGAGGGTACAAATGAGATTAGGCTAGGCTCGACCTTCAGATTATCAGCTTTGCACACAGAGATCTAGCTGCTCCAAGCTGACTTAATCATAGTACTAACGGCACCAGTTGCACTACCATCGACTATCTCTAAGGTTTTGGTAGATGATTTATTTGCTCCTAAGAAGCCTACCCAATTTTCCCTCTGGAATAGACTTTGCATGGATGAGGAGCCAGAGGAGAGACATGTATGTGCGAGGATGTTGGAGGAGGAGGAGCTCAAGCTTGTCTTGAGGAGATCGAGACACGATGAAGAGATTAGACAAGTTTGAGCAACAGACCTCGTGGGTAGGTACTGGGCCCTTTGGATAGATTACCACTACTTAGTAGATCATGTCGCAGGAGGAGGGTGGAAAGACTCAGTCAAAGATTGGCACTTAGGCGCCTAGGTATATTTATTGACCCCTTATGATCTAATTTGTTTTGATTTTGTGTATTGGAGATTGTGCACATCCTTTTCGATACGGTGTGGGTAGTTCTGGGCCTCAGTAAAGTGTAAGTAGCTTGGGTCCATAACTATCCCAATTTTTGATCCTAGGGTTTTCTTTCCTGTGTTCTCTTTATCTATATTTATTTCTGTTGAACAGACACATTTAGGATATTTAGATAATATTTGTAGCATATAGTACCAACACTTAAGGCATATAACATGTTTTCAATCTAACTTAGATTGAAAAAATGATACCCACCAAAATTTTTTGATTAAGTAGTTAAATAGTAACCATGCATATTTAGGTGTCTGACAATATTTGTTCTGATAAGTGAGGGAATATTGAGATAAGAAGCATGATCTATGAGTCTTTTTGTTGATAATGTATTGTGCCATATCTGTGTGAGCATAACGTGATAAATTCATATATTTTGTGCTAATTCAGAACTTTCCTTGTTACTCTAAGTTAGATTGTAGATTAATTGGATTAGGAAAGGACTTTAGGCTATTGTTCTTAAATAGTCCACTTTAGCCTAAAAACAACCAACCAAATGATGAGATATCCCTTGTTCTTATTGTTTGAGCCTAACATGTACCTATTCTTTAAAAACACTTGATTAACCTAGCCTTGTCTTGTGAAAATTCTGAAGTTGGCCATGGTCTTTCCTTGAACATTGTGTACCTTGACTAAAGAAAAAGCCTAAGTTGAGGGTGGCCACCAAAAGGGGTCTTGGTTCGAAGGATGGATATTATGACCTCAACATAGGCTAAAAGCCTAAGTTGAGGGTGGCTAGTGTAATTGTAAAGCACAAAAATAAGTGTGTGAGTTAGGAATACAGAGGAAAAGGAGAAAAATCATGTACTGAGTGCAAGAAAAATAATTGATTCCTCAGATGTGAGCTTAAAAGCAAAAAAAAGTGTAAAAATAAGTCAAAAAGATGGAAAATGAAAAGAAAGAACCCAGAAAAGGTTGAACTAGAAAAAAGGGAGAATAAGGTGAAAGTAGCAGAGTTGGCGGGGAAAAAGTGCAGAAAAACGCAGTTCCTCAGATGGCCTTTTAGCCACTATTTTCCCAAATATCATACCAAAGCCCCTTAAGCCTACCTTACAAGCCATGAAAATCCTAAATTGATCCTAGTCTGATTAGTTAAAGGTCTAAGCCATGAGTATAGCGGCAAGTCTGTGGTATTAGTCATCATACATGAATATATTTTTTGAAAGTGAGCATTTTTGCATAGACCGAAGGTTACATATGAATACATCATTGAATGTCAAAAATGGGACGTCTTTCTATGAGAGAACTTGCATTGAATTATTAGCACTAGACTTGTTCAGTGATTGTGCATTTTTTATCATACCTTGCTTCTCATAGTTGTGTTGTCACATGCACCAGTTTGCATTGGTCTGCTAAAAAGATATCTAATCTTGTTTTGAAAACTTGTTGTGGGTATCTGAGTCTGAGACTTATGTGATGTATTCCATTGAGTTGAGGTTTGTGTGCTACTATATTATCTATATAGATTGAGTTTGTTGCTTGAGGACAAGCAACAATTTTAAGTTGTGGGTTTTGATATGCTATGAAAATACCACACTTTTTATTCTTAAAAATTAGGATTATGTGTGTTTTCAATGTAATGTTAGTGGGTTTTATGTGTTAATCTTTGTAGGATTACAGGTTGGCACTAATTTTGGGAAGAGTTACAAAGTTGCTTTAGATTTGCTGTTATCCGAGACACCTTATGGGCCGTAGACAATTCTACAAGCTGTAGGGTAGTTTTGTAAGGAATTCCAGTAAGGGGCCAAGCTTCTGAAGTTACTTCTACGAATATGCAGATGAATCATAGCTTAATGTGTGAGTTGTAGAAGAGGTTTCGTGCCCCGAGGATAAGAGAATGAAGACAATCTGAAATTCATAAGACGAAACCCCCTTTACGGGTCATAAACCATAAAGTGGTGTTGTAAATAAGAAGTCCAGTTTTCAACAACAATGTATGATACCCCGATTATGGGCCGTGAACTTCAATATAGGGCATAAATTTCTATCGTAGAGTGTGCCAACCAGTTGATGATGTTCACGCTCCAGTAAGAAACTGGTCGCTATCAGCAATTAACCTACCCAAAGGTTAGGATCAAATTCGTAGGGAATACAACGTTTGACTATGAGAATTCTCTATCAATCATTTCTAGTTCTAAATGGGGGATTTTGTGATTCAAGAACAAAGTAAAACAAACACTATACTATGATGTGGGAAAATACTCAATTTTAGGGACAACTTGGGAATTGTGTTCTCCATGGTTCATTGACTCGATTAGCCTAGATAACATAACTACAAGTAGAGATTCGCATATAGGATGGTAACTTAGGTTCTTCCAGTCCTCCTGTGAAGGTGAAGGTCGAATTTCACCATGTCGCTTGGTTTGAAACCATGGCGTGCCAACTAACCATTACTTATTGTCCCAGTCAACCTCCCCTTGGTCAGATTTGTTTGATTAGACAAGAACACTTCAATCGAATACTCTCATTTATTTTTCTTTTCATATTCGTCACTACCTTGGTAGGGATTTTGATAGTAAGCGGGGTTTGGTGTCATTTGATACCGAAGAGAAATAGACAATACTTTCAAAACTCGAATAATAGAAATGCACTAACCTAGGCCATCTCAAGTCAAATACCCATGGTTCCCACAACCCCAAGTTTTGGTTGCTTAGCTGCTCATGGCTAAGGCAAAACCAACAAAAATACAAATAAAAGACATGATTGAGAATTTTGCCCAAAGCAACGAAGATAGAAGATACCACAAGTTGCAAACCAAAAGCTTGATAGATTGATAATAAGCACAAAGCAGGATTTCCAAGCCCCAAAATTGGGTTTTCAAAGAGAAAATATTAAACTAAGCTAAAACTGGAAAAATTGCCTTAAGAGTATATTCAAAGATGATACTCTTCTGAATTTTGGATCTCTCTCAATAAAATTCTAACTTAAATTATTTATAGTGTCTATAAAATAATCCTAAAAATTATATAGAAAAGACAGCTGGTAGCTGGTATACCTCGTAGGTATGACTTGTAAAGTGACCTACAAATCGTAATCGGGGTCTTGTATCAGGTTCTTGGCATCTTGGACTCAACTGGTGTGACCTATTCGTACGAGTAGTAGCCCAAGCTATGACTCGTATGCTCCTCTCATAGTCTAGTCCTTCAGTTTTTGATCCAAAGTTTGGGCTCTCTGATTCCTGCTATGAGTACACATATAGTAGTCGTAGTGAGATCTACGACTCATAGGGTGGCCTCGTAGGGTTGACCTCCACTTAGTAGATTTCTAATTTTTGATCTCTATTTATTATACCCTACGACTCGTAGCTTGGGCTACGACTCACAGGTGAACTCGTATTCTAATGCTTTAGCAAAATCTGCAATTTTTCTCCTAAATTATGTCAACCTAACTTTTCTACAAGAACAACACAAAAACATATAAAAATCATATAAAGGGCATTAAGAACTCACAAAATCTCTTGTTTTTGGCATCAAATGCATTGTATTTTGACAGCACATTAACACCCTCAACTTAGAATTATTGCTTGTACTTAAGCGATGACTCAGTCTACGCAGACAATGAGAAATACATTGCAGCTATACCAATGGTATATACATCTTTCACTCTAATCCAGGTACGCAACTATCATTTTCAAAACTAGATTGTAAAGCTACTAAGCACAAAAAAAACATGATGATGAATCTGGCAACCCAACTATGATAAGCTAAGGAGCATCAACCATCCACAATCACTGGTGTAGCATACGCTAATCAAGTAGTGCAAGTACCCTCACAGAAAAGTAGTCCCTCTTACTCACTCAAGAAGCATTTAGAATTTAGGGACTGAGGAAGCATACTCACTCTCACATTTGAAATTCCTGCATATTGACTAACACTATATGCTTACCTCCATACTCATCTTCTAGCTTAGTGACAAAGTGGATTTGGATCACTATAGGACTTATGGGCTTGTAACAAAGGTTCAGGGGCTTTCATATGACATTTTAGGCAAGTGGTGACTAAAAGCTATCCTCGAACCATGTTTACCAACACTTTTTGCTTTCATAACCCAACCCTTTTTATTAAATCCACCCTTATTCTCTTCTTTCAAACTTTTCTCGAGTGCTTTCTTTCTATTTTCATTTGTTCCTTTTTTCTAAACTCAATTTTTGCTACTTTTTCTCAACTCAAGGAAATTTTCTTTTCTTTTTCTTCACTTGGCTCATGATGTTTTTTATTTCTTTCTTTATTTCCCAACTAACCACTAATTGTTATTACTTTACCACAATAACGGCCACCCTCAACTTAGGCTTTTAACCTGAGGTGAAGTACACAATATCTCTTCCCAAACCAGGGCGACAATTTGTAGCCACCCTCAACTTAAGCTTTTAGCCTCAATCAAGGTTCCCATGTTCAAGGATAGACCAAGGCCAATATCAACGTATTTCATCACACAAGGTTAAGCTAGTATGGTATCAAGAAAGAATGAGTACATGAGAAGCTCAAAAATTTGGAACAAGGGATTCACTGATTTGGTAGGTCATTTAGGCTAAATGTGGGTTCACTAAAAGAACAAAGGTGTAAGATCCTTTTCAAATCAACCATATCACCAAAACAGTCTTAGAGTACTAAGGCAAGTTCCGAGTCCATACAAAATACATGAATATGGCAAAATAAGCTCACAACACACATGGCATTGCACCCACAATCAAGTATAGACTAATAGGTCATGCTTCAAGCCTCAACTTACCTTTACATTATCAGAACAAACTTCACCTGATCATCAAAATGAATGGATGCATCAATAATTACAATCTCAAAAATTTTGAGGGTGCCTAATTTTTCAAATCATTCAAAAAACATTTAAAACTACGTATATGCCAACATATATAACTACTATGAACTTATTCATGATCTAAACTACCTAAACATGCTAGTTCAACAGAAAATTAAACATCCACAAGGAAAAAGAATCACGATAAGAAAAATCTTCGGATAAAAAATAGGGGAAGTTGTGGACTCGAGGCTACTCAGACTTCACCTTAATGCATAACTTCCTAAACCCCACCAAAATAGTTGTCACGACCCAAGCCTAGGGCCTAGATGTGACACATCGCAAGGGGAACCCGAATGGACCCAAAGCAAGCCTCTTAGAGCATCATTACACATACTTGGTCGCAAAAACAATAAATCGAACATCAAAAGATAAAAGAATAGGGAAATCGAGGCTAAGGGAAAACACTTCCATATCATCATAATCAAGAGACAAGAGTCAACTTATATCATACACATCTCTCAAGTCTCTATATATTTTGGTGGAAACGGGGTGGATAGAATAAGAAGAATTATGGGCCTCATCATGGATCTTCTCCCTCAAACCATCAACATAAGGCACACACAACCTACCATGGTATCTAAGAGCCGCATCTCCCCCTTGGGAGAAAACCTCTACTTTGCTCTCCTTTACCAAGGCCTTCAATTCAAGCAAGGAGGTGTCAAGGTCTTGTTTTTCTATCACCTCATCAACCAAGGGAGACTTAGACCCATCAACAACCACAACACCTCCATCATCAACCTTTTCCAACCTAACTCCCAACCTAGCCAATCTATGCACCTCTCTAGCCATTTGCCTATCACTACTATCAACATGAGCAAGGCTACCCATGGACACCCGATTCAAAGTATCCACCACCACATTTTCCTTACTAGGATGATAATGCACACTCAAGTCATAATCTTTGAGAAGTTCTAGCCACCTTCTTTGTCTCAAGTTGAGATCTTTTTGAGTAAAGACATATTAGAGGCTCTTATGATCGATAAAGACATCCACATGCACCGCATACATATAATGATGCCAAATCTTTAATGTAAACACAATGGCGACCAACTCAAGATCATGGGTAGGGTAGTTCCTTTCATGTACTTTGAGTTGTCTAGAAGTATAGGTTATGACCTTGCCATTTTGCATTAGCACACAACCCAAACCAACATTAGACGTATCACAATACACAACAAAACTGTCATTCCTATCCGGTAGTGACAATATAGGAGCGGGCATAAGTCTATCCTTCAATGTTTGAAAGCTTCTCTCACATTCATTGGTCCACACAAACTTAACCTTCTTTTGAGTCAATTTGGTCATAGGGGAAGTAATGGAGGAAAACCCATTCACAAATCTTCTATAGTAACCTATAAGACCCAAGAATATCCTAATATTTGATGGGGTCAATGGTCTAGGCCAATTCCTAATCACATCGGTTTTCTTAGGTTCCACTTTTATACCATCCCCCGACGCCACATGACCCAAGAATGCAACTTGCTTCAACCAAAATTCATGCTTGTCATATTTAGTATACAATTTCTCCTCCTTCAATCTTTGAAACACCACCCTCAAATGACCCATATGCTTCTCCCTACCATGTGAATATATCAATATATCATCAATGAAGACTACAACAAAGGAATCAAGGTAAGGTTTGAAGACCCTAGTCATTAGGTCCATGAAGATGGCCGGTGCATTAGTCAACCCAAACGATATCATAACAAACTCATAATGCCCATATCTAGTCCGGAAGGTTGTCTTGGGAATATAATACTCCCTCAGCCTCATTTGATGATACCCGTACTAAAGAACAATCTTAGAGAAGAAGCTAGCCCGTTGCAATTGGTCAAGAAAGTCATCAATTATTGGAAGAGGATATCTATTCTTTATAGTGACCCTATTGAGTTGCTGGTAGTCAATACACATTCTAATTGACCTATTCTTCTTTTGTACAAACAACACCGGAGCACCCCAAGGTGATTGGCTAGGTCTAATAAATACCTTTTCTAACAAATCTTTCAATTGCTCCTTTAACTCCTTCAACTCCACTGGGGCCATACGGTAAGGGGATGGAGATAGGTTGAGTGTTGGGAAGGAGATCTATGCCAAATTCTATCTCCCTTTCCTTGGGGACACCAGGAAGGTCATTTGGGAAGACATCAAGAAACTCGTTTACAATCGGAACCGACTCTATGGAAGGGACTTTGGACTCCACATCTTTAACCCTCACAAGATGATACAAACACTCCCTAGAAATCAACTTATGGACTTTAATGCATGAAATGAATCTACCCTTGATGAGCACATCTTGACTTTCCCACTCAAGGACGGGTTCATTAGGAAATTGAAACTTGACCCAACGGGTTCTACAATCAATAAAAGCATAGTAGGCATGCAACCAATCCATCCCAACAAAATGATCCATGTTTAATTTAATAAGATCACAAGGTAACAACTTATGCAAAATGCAAATAAGGTAACTTCAATAAACTTTCGTCCCAATATTAGAGGCACCAATGGGAGTAGACACTTCATATGACTCATGCAATAACACAAAGACAACATGGAACTTTTTAGCAATAAGAGGGGTAACAAATGAAAGAGTGGCATCCGAATCCATCAAAGCATACACATCAAACTCAAAGATTTTCAACATACAAATAACAACATCGGGGACCTCACCAATTCCTTGCCTTCCATGTAGAGAAAAAATCGATTGTGCCTTGGAGCACCACCTTAAGGACCATCTCTCTCCAGTTGGACCGCATTAGAACCCCGAACCTTGCCACTATTTCTTGGACAATCTACCTTCTTGTCACCAAGCTCCCAACATTCATAACATGCATTAGAACACTTCAAATATGGGCCTCTATGGCTCCTTCCACATTTAGGGAACATATCAATAGCAGCCATCCCAGCAACAACATGAGGCCTAGGGAAGTCATTTGCAAACCCCCTATTAGTAGCATGAGGAGGCCCTTTGCCTTGACGAAATTTAGCACCCTTTGGAACTTACCCCCAAGATGGGCCATACTGCCTCATGCCCCCTTCTCTTCCTCAGTTTCTCCTCCTCCATTTGCTCGGCATAGGTCATCAACCGAGACAAGTCCATGTCACTAATTAGCATGGCAAACCGACATTCTTCACTTACCAAGTCGGAGACCCCCATCATGAACTTATTCATCCTAGATCTAGGATCGGCCACCAAATGAGGAGCATACTTTGAAAGTTGATTAAACTAGAGCTCATACTCCCTCACACTCATAGCACCTTGTTTCAAGTTCATAAACTCTGCCAACTTTGCTTCCCTAAGCTCAAGAGGGAAAAATCGATTAAGGAAGGCCAATTTGAACTCCTTCCAAAGTACCACATTACCAACCCCCTTCTTACCTTACCAACCCCTTCTTACCCTTCCATTGATCATACCATATTTTGACCTACCCCTTTGAATTGGTATGCCGCCAACTCCACCTTTTCATTTGGCCCAACACCCATGATATTCAAGGTTTTGTAGACCTCATCAATAAACTCTTATGGATCTTAAGCAACCTTTTACCCATAGAAAATCAGAGGATTCATCCTAATGAAGTCTGTTACCCTAGCTCCCGGAGTAGTAGCATAAGGGTCTTGGGCCCCTTGATTGACTTGGTTGGCCACCACTTGGGCAAGCATAGTAAGAGCATCCCAGAGCTCACCATTACTGGGTTGCTCCTCAGGAGTTTGAGCCCTTTGTCCTCCAATGTTTGGCATGATCTAGCATAGCAAAGAACAATCATTAGGGAAAAACTCACTACAACTCTATAGCATGAGATAGAACATGAAGAAGAGAAACATTTCGTAAAATGCCTCATAGCCTCCTATTCATAGTCATGGATCGCTTCACAACCATGAATAAGACTCTAATCGATGCGGTGTGTTGGACTCCGAGGATCTATCAACCTAGTGCGCTGACACCAAGGTTGTCATGACCTAAGCCTAGACCCTAGA
Source organism: Solanum ossicruentum (assembly GCA_025774065.1). Classification (NCBI taxonomy): domain Eukaryota; kingdom Viridiplantae; phylum Streptophyta; class Magnoliopsida; order Solanales; family Solanaceae; genus Solanum; species Solanum ossicruentum. The sequence continues at coordinate 36,682 of JAOTQR010117303.1, read as the reverse complement.
CATGACACGGTGCAAGGGGAACCCAAAGGGACCGAAAGTAAGCCTCTTAGAGAATCATTACACATCCTTGGTCACGAAAATAATAAATGAAGTATCAAGAGATAAAAGAGCGGGAAAACCGGGTCTAAGGAACACACTTCCATATCATCATAATCAAGAGACAAGAGTCAACTCATATCATAAATACATAACATGTCCAACAACCACCTCTACTACATATATAAGAGTAGGGGTCAAGATAAGCAACCGGGCTCACCCTCATAGTCAAATAAAACATAAAGAAGAGTGTGTCAATACATAATAAGAGAGAGAGTAGACTAAGGTCCCCAAAGTGGAGGACTCACCAACTAACTTGAGTAGCACCGAACTAGCCATGTGAAGGAGAATAATCGACTTGGGCTCTGATTCCTACATGGTGATATCATGTAGGCAAGAGTATATGTTAGTATATTTGAATTTACTAAGTATGTACCCATAGATAGGCATCATAATCGAAATGTATAATATTAAGCAATAGGCATAATATAACAATATGGCATGTATGATCAATGCTTAAGTAACACATGCTTAAGTAACTCATTCTCATATAGAATATCATATGTATAGAGGAGACCAAGCTAGCTATTCAAGGTATAAACCCCTTGGTGATTGTGTGGTATAAATCCATCACATTGTCAATGATAATCATACCTTATCAACATGGTGATGAAGTATAAACCCCTCGCATGGTTGATGAGTATAAACCCCCAACATGGTTACCCGTGCTCTTGTCCCCCTGTATCGGGTATGGTCCAATGCAATACTTTATATAGTGTATACCATAGACATAAGCTCATTTCATCTTCAAATAGTCATTCATATCGTATTTAATACTTTGGACCTTCAACTTCTCAAGAAAACATATCTGGATGTTTTATAAAACACTTAGAGGGTGTGATGTGGTAGTATAAAACCATGCAAATTAGAAAATGAAATCATGCAAGAAAATCTATTGTAAAACCATCAATAAATACCTTGAAACACTCTCAATACACATACATCGAAACCCCTCATCAAATCTTGCAATAGATCTAAGATTTATAGCTCAAAACATAGCAAAACAGTCACAACTTTACCTAGCTTTAACATAGTGTGCAGTGAATTTCATAATGATCAAAACCCATTTGTAAGTCAACTTTAAATCATGCATTTTATATAAAAAGAAGGCTTGGTCACAATGGGTAAAAGGAACCTATGAAGGAAACCCACATACCGTAGCTTGAAAATGAACTTAGTGAAGATTGGAGATGGAAACTTGAGGCTTGAAGGAGAACCTTAGCTTGGGATGAGGGTTTGGGACTTGAGTTTGGGGAGTGAGAATATGACTAAGTTTTTGAGTGAATTTTGGGAAATGTTTAGGATGATATGAGGGTGAAATTTTGCTAAGTATAGGTAAAAATGTGTTTGGGAAAACTTGGCCCCAATACTGAGATTGGCTTTTGGCGCATTGCACCTCCATTGCACAGACCTCACTGGAAATCGTCACTTAAAAATTTATAATTGCTAATCTTTCACTCTTAAATCGAGGTTAGACCCTTCTTCAGCTAATTTTGATCCTCTAATCATAAGTACAAAGTCAAATTTTCAAAATTATGAACGGATTTTGAGATATATGGATGTTAAAATTTTGGGCATTCTGAGGAACGTTTTCAGGCACTTTTTGGGGTTGTTTCAATAGAATACTTTTTCGTTAAAGTAAAGACAAATAGAAGAGGTACATAGGGAATACCTTGTGTTTCCTCCTAGGAAGTGTTTGATTTATTGTTGCGGCATGACAAGAAGCTTTTGTGCTCATGCCTCTTCAAGGTGTAGTGTTCCACTATCTTCATTTCTTCCATGTAACCCATGTACAATTTGACCCTTTGGCCGTTGACCTTAAAAATTTTACCATCCATGCTTTCTAAATCGATGGCTCCATAACTAAAATTGCGTACCACCCTAGAAGGTACCATTCACTTGGATCTGAGTTTCCTGGGAAACCACTTCAACCTAGAGTTATAAAGCAACACCATGTCTCCTGGAGCAAATTAATTGTTCCCAATTTGGCGATCATGCTGAACTTTCATCCTTTGTTTGTACAATGCAAAGCTCTCATATGCTTGCCACCTAAACTCATCGAGTTCATTTACTTGCATCAATCTATATGTAACTTCTTCATTCCAGTCTAGATTCAGCATCTTTAGTGCCCCATAGTGCCTTGTGCTCAAGTTCAACTAGCAGGTGATGAGCTTTCCTAAACACCAATTGATAAGTGGACATTACGATTAGGGTTTTGAAAGTTGTGAGGTAGGCCCATAAAGCATCATCCAACTTTTTTGATCAGTCAATGCGATTTACGTTCGCGGTTTTGGATAGGATTTGCTTGATTTCCCTATTTGATACTTCTACTTGCCCACTTGTTTGGGGATGGTACAGGGTTTCTTCTTGGTGCTTTATGCCATATATTTCAAGGAGATCTTTGAACAGTCGGTTGCAAAAATAATAACCTCCATCACTGGAAATTGCTCGAGATGTACCTAACCTAGAGAAAATGTTTCTTTGGAGAAAGCCAGTAACACTCTTACCTTCATTGTTCGATGGAGCTACAAACTCTACCCATTTAGAGACATAATCAACTACAACCAGAATGTATTATTACCACGAGAGCTGACAAAGGGTCCCATAATGTCAATGCCCCAAACATCGAATAGTTCTATCACAAAAATAGGATTTAGAGGAAGTTTTTGCCTTCGTGAGACCCCACCCTCTCTTTGGAATCTATCACACAACTTGACATAATCATGGATATCTTAATGTATAGACGGCCAATAGTAGCCACACAGTAACACCTTGTAAGCAGTTCGAGCTCCACTGTAATGACCTCCCACCAATGAAGAATGGCATGCTTCAAGAATACACATCATTTCCACTTCTGGCACGCATATACGGATGATTTCATCCGCACAAATATGAAATAAATATGACTCATCCCAAAGGAAGTTCTTTACGTCGTGCATAAACTTCAGACACTGATGGGTCAGGAGGCATTACATCACACACTAAGTAGTTTGCATAGTCAGCAAACCAGGGTATAAGGTCATGTGAGGCCGCCAAAACTCTCTCATCAGGGAATGAATCATTGATGTCAATTCCATCATCAATCTTTACTATGCCTTCGTCTTCCAATCTAGAAAGGTGATCAGCTACCTGATTTTCTGACCCCTTTTTGTCGATAACATCAAAATTGAATTCTTGCGAGAGGAGCACTCATCTGATTAGTCTTGGTTTTGCATCCTTTTCAGCCATAAAATATTTGAGCATTGCATGGCCTATGTATACGATCACCTTAGAGCCCAACAAGTAGGAGAGAAATTTTTCAAAGGCAAAGACTAAGGAAGCGATTCTTGTTCGGTGACTGTATAATTTTTCTGGGCCACATTTAGTGCTTCGCTAGCATAATAGATCGGATGTAGAATTCTCTCCCTTCACTTACCCAACATCACACCTAGCGCAACCCCACTTGTATCACATATTTGCTCAAATGGTTGTGACTAATCTGGAGCCACAATAATGGGTCCCGAAGTCAACCTTCTTTTCAATTCTTCGAAGGCTTGCATGCATGCATCATCAAATACAAACTTGAAATCTTTCTCCAACAATTTGCAAGAGGGTTATGAGATGTTGGAGAAGTCCTTTATGAAGCGACGGTAAAATCCTACGTGGCCTAGAAAGCTCCTGATACCTTTCTCTGAAATTAGTGATGGCAATTTCTCGATAACCTCAATTTTTGCTTTATCCACCTCGATTCCCTTACCTGAAATTCTATGATCAAGCACTATGCTTTCTTTGACCATAAAATGACATTTCTCCTAGTTCAACACCAAATGGCTCTCAACATACCTTTGCAACATATCACGCAAATGTAACGAGCATTCTTCAAAAGATTGGCCAACAACACTATAATCATCCATGAACACCTCAATAGTGCTTTCAATCATATCCGAGAAAATAGACATCATGCATTTTTGAAATGTTGTTGGAGCATTACATAATCCAAACGACATTCTCTTAAATGCAAAGGTACCATATAGGCATGTGAAAGTTGTCTTCTCTTGATCTTCAAACGCGATAATGATTTGATTATACCTTGAGATTCCAGAAAGGATGCAATACTATCCTTTTTTTACCAGTTTTTCAAGCATTTGATCCATGATGGGCATAGGGAAATGATCTTTTTCGGTAGAAGCATTGAGTTTCGTGTAAGCCATACATACTCTCTAGCCACTAACTGGTCTCATAGGAATCAACTCATTATTTGCATAAGGCACCGCTGTGATACCTCTCTTTTTTGGAACACATTGCACTCGACTGACCCATTCACTATCGGCGATTGGGTAAATTACTCTTGTGTCTAACCACTTGATGATTTCTTTTCGCACAACCTGTTGCATTGGAGGGTTCAACTGTCTTTCATACTCGATGCTAGGCATGTAATCCTTGACCAGTTGAATCTTATGAGTACAAATTCTTAGAGATATTCCAATAATCTCTTCAATTATCCATTGATGGCAATCATGACAGGCAATGTGCTATTCTCTCCCAATTATTGATATTTCATATGTGTTGGTAGTGCCTTTGGTGGGACTTCTATAGAAGTCTTTGTAAATGGCATTTCCCTATTGCACAACTCTAACTCTAACCTGTCCTGTAGCTTAGGCACAGATGAAACCCCAAGAGAATTCACCATTTCCTTATAATTAGCAATGTTGTCACCATCTAAATTCATCAGCATAGTTGCCAAAGGCTCAACCCCCAACCTCAACTCAACCGGGATCTCTACTTCATCATCCTCACTCATTTCAATCATTAAGACAATCTGAAACTCATAACTCTTTCTCTCTAGTTGGCCCACTTGAAACACAACTGCCTCTTTACCAAACCTGATGGTAAGAATACTCTTTTCGATATCAACCATTGCTCTCCCTGTGGCTAAGAAGGATCTCCCCAAGATGATAGGAACTACAAAATCAACCTCACAGTCAAGAATAAAAAAATATGCTAGAAACATAAATTTGTCTACCTTGACTAACACATCATAAAGTACCCCCACAAAGTTGCCCAAACCAAGCTTTCTGAATATGGAAAGAGACATCAAATTGATGCTGGCTCCCAAGTCACATAGTGCTCTAGCAAATGCAAGTTCCCTAAATATGCACAGTATAGTGAATGCACCCGGATCATCATGCTTCTGCACCAAAGGCTTTGTGGTGATGGCACTGCAATGTTGAAAATTTTGGGAGAGGTCCTAGCAAACTTTGTGTTTCTTCTTGACTAGATATTTCATCCATTTCACATATCCTGACATCCTTTCAAGAGCCTCAACTAAGGGAAGTCTACTTACAACTTCTTAAACATCGCCAAGAACTGTTCAAAATTACCTTTCTCTTTTCTCTTGCCAAGCCTTTGGGGAAAAGGTGGTGGGGGCCTTGGAAAGGTTTTATATTTCTTCTGTTGCTTATTTGCACTGGGCATCTCAGTCTCCTCGTTTACCCTCTTTCTGTGGCTTCCATCACCAATTATTAGCATATGATCATCAACAATGCTTTTGCCATGCCGAGTCATGACTGCCATGCAATGCCCTTCATTTTTAGGATTTTTGAACCGTATTGCTTGGTCATGTGCCCTTTTGGTGTTGGTTTAATTGTGAAGAAACTTGCCTAAATTGTTATTGTAGTTGCTTCATCTCCATAGAGTGAGACTCTATTTTTTGGTTAATACATGAGATATCCGCTCTCATTTCCTCCAAGGTCTCAACTTGTAATCGCCTCTCTTCAACAACTTTTCAAACATCTCTTCCAACCTAGAAGTTTTTGTCATGGCATCACGGTTGTGGGGTGGTACATAAAGACCATTCCTATAACAATCTCTTCTACCCCATTCGGTTTTCGACATCCTCTCTCTTTCATAGTAACCAACTTGGCTATCTCTATAAGCACCATCACACTTATAGCTCTGACCTTGATTCCCAGAACCTTGCCTCAAATAGTCTGAAGTGGACCCTTGAGGATTATTCTAGAAACCCTCCACATCATTACTCACAAAACAAACCTTTTCATCAAAGAATGGATCTTCATAGATGGGAGCCTTAGGAGGTTAGTGAGTGACCGCTTTGACACTTTCTTGGTTTTGCTTCAAAACCATGTCCATGCATATGCGAAGTTGAGCAAGTTGCCCCATGATCTCTCCATTGACCTTTGCTTGATCATTATTGGTGTTGACAACACAAGAAGTCTTCATTGAACCTCGCTCTCGTTGACCCCATGCTCTTCTGGTTTTAACCACTTTCTCCATCCTTGGGGCTCTCAATGCAAAAGGTTGGTCAAGAAACATGCCTCCCATGATTGTGTCAGTGAAGCTTGACTATTCTCATCAAGTGCACGTAGAAAATCTCAACAAAGGCATCATCAACAATCTTGTGCTTGGGGACCATCCTAAAACATTTGGTAAATCTCTTCCATGTTGAGCTAATAGAGTCACCCGACAATTGCTCAAAGTTGTTTATTTGGTCCTTGAGCTTCAACTTCTTAGATCTTGGGAAATATCTTTTAGGGAATACTCTCTAAAGCTCTGCCCAACTTGTTATGGTACCCGGAGGAAGCTTAGATAACCACACAGCTGCATTCCCAGTAAGTGACAATGGGAACACTCTTAAACTAATGGTAGCAAGAGAAGATTTTGCATCCCCATGATACTCTTGCAAACAAAAACCACATCATGGAGATGACGGCAGGGATCCTCTGAGGATAGCCTTGTGAACAATCCACTATTTTGGAGCATTTGAAGTAATCCACTCGACACTGAGAACTTATTGTCTGCCAATAACAGAGGCAACACTAAGAACCAATGACGACTATGGCCATAGGGTTCAAACGATATTGGTTCCATCCATAAGCATTTTCATTGAAGTCCCTAAGCTATGGAATATTATCTGTTGGTGGTGGATTCTCCTCTATTACGATATCATCATTCATATTTATATCCTCCTCAATTGTGATATCCTCATTCACTTGAGCTATTCTTCTAAAGAGTTGATAGATCTCTAAATTGATCGCTGAGGGATTGCATTGGCTCCTTCTATTGGGCATACAACCTAGTATAACTTGGAATTAAAATCAAACAACAAAAGGAAACAAAAGTAAAATACAAGAGAGTTTAGAAGCTAACACTAGAACTAAGTAATTGTGAAGTCATGTCAAAACGTAGCCGCATTCCCCAGTAAGGGCGCCACAATTTCTGATGATGTTCATGGTCCAATAAGAAAGCAGTCAGTGTCAGCAATTAACCTAACTAAAGATTAGGATCAAATCCACAGGGAATACAGGGTTTGACTACAAGAATTCGCTATCAATAATTTCTAGTATCTATGCTAAAAGGTCTAAAGGGGGGGGGGGGGGGAGGTTTTGTGATTCAAGAACAAAGTAAAATAGACACTACAGTATGATAGGTGAATTGTGTTCCCTATGATTCGTTGACTCGATTATCCTAGATAACATAACTACAATTAGAGAGTCACATGCAAGATGGTAACTTAGGTTCTTCCAACCCTTTTGTAAAGATGAAGGCCAAATTTCTCTATGGCGCTTGGTTGGAAACCATGGCGTGCCAACTAACCATTACCTATTGTCCCAGTCAAGCTCTCCTTGGTTAGGTTTGATTGATTAGATGTGAACACCTTAATAAAATCCTGTCATCTATTTCTCTTTTTCTATTCATCACTACCTTGGTTGGGATCATGATAGTTGGCGGGATTTGGTGTTGGCCACCACCAAAAAGTAATCATACCAAAGAGAAATGGACAATACATGCAAAACCTCAATAATAGAAATGCACTAACCTAGGCCATCTCAAGTCAAATACTCATAGTTCCCACAACCCAAGTTGTGGGTGCTTAGCTATTCATGGCTAAGGCAAAACCAAAAAAAATGCAAATAAAAGACATGATTGAAAATTTTACCCAAAGCAATGAAGATTGAAAAGTTGCAAACCAAAAGCTTGATAGATTGATAATAAGCACAAAGCAAGATTCGCAATCCCAAAAATTGGGTTTTCCAAGATAAAAATGATAAACTAAGCTAAAACCCTAAAAGTTGCCTTGAGTGTATATTCAAAGATGATATTCTCTTCTGAATTGTGAATCTCTCTTAAAAAAACCCTAACTTAAACTATTTATAGTGTTTAGAAAATAATCCCCAAAATTATACAGAAAAGAAAGCTGGCAGCTGGTATGCCTCGTAGGTACGACTCGTAGGGTGACCTATGAGTCCTAATCGAGGTCTCATATTAGGTTCTTGGCACTTGGACTCAATAACTATGACCCACTTGCATGAGTCGTAGCTTGGGCTACGAATAGTGTGCTCCTCTCGTAGTCTAGGCCTTCAGTTATTGATCCAAAGTTTGGGCTCTTTACTACCTACTACGAGTACACCTACACGAGTCGTAGTGAGACCTATGACTAATAGGATGGCCTCGTAGGGTTGATATCTACTTAGTAAATTTCTTATTTTTGGTCTTTGTTTCTTGCTACGATAGTACCCTATGACTTGTAGCTTGGGCTATGACTCGTAGGTGAACTCGTATGTCGTATGCTTTAGCAAAATCTATACTTTTTATTCCTAGTGTATAGCATTGGACAAATTGAGTCTTTCTCTTATATAGTAACTTAGTAACTAATAGTCCAAAATCATGCCAACCTAACTTTTATGTAAGAACAACACAAAAATACATAAAAACCATAAAAAGTCACATTAAGAACTCACAAAATCCCTTGTTTTAGGCATCAACTATGCTATGTTTTGACAGCACATCATCAGTTCCTATGCCATTTAGGATTTGAATTTCAAATATTATGAATAGGACTTTTAGGTTATTTTTCAGAGTTCTTCATAGGTTTGATTAATTTTAGGTTAAGGGCTCAGAGAACTCAATATTGTGAAAGAGAATATTGTGAGAGAGTCTTTGAGAACAATTGTGGTTGAATTTGATTTTAAAGCTTGTGATTCTTATTGATAGTGGATTGTTTGTTCTTAAACTTATAGTGTAAGTGTTTAATTATGTCTTCTCAATTCATAATTTCTTCATCTACATATAACATAAGTATGTAAATCCACAACTAGGGTTGTGAGAACCATGAAGAACTAACAAAATAAAATTGGGTAATTCAAAATTCTTGGAAGGTGTAAATAAATGTATTAATTAACTCTCTTTATTTTGCATGTTTTCTATTGGTGTCCAACATTAGAACTCATCTTGTGTTACTAACTGGACCAAGGTAGTAATGAATAGAAAAAGGGATTAATTAATAAGATTCGATTGATATGTTATCGTCTAATCAAACAAATTGGGCTAAAGGGAGGTCGTACTGGGACTAATACATAATGGTTAGTAATTCACACTGTAGAGATGGGTCAGGTTGCATAGTGAAATTCACCTCTTACCTTTGACCAAAGGGCTTGGTAAAATTAAATTATCATCTTACATGCTATACACTAGACAAGAATTAGGTTTTACAATGATACTGAGTTGTGGAATCATGGGGAACATAATACCCTAGTTGCTCTCTATTATTGATTTTCTCTTGTGATAGTTAGTTAGTTTACTTTTCTCATTGATTGTTGCAACCCTCCCCCATTAGGGAATCGAGTCAGTTAATTGCTCATATTGCATATTGGTGAATTTTTGTGAGTCTACGTATTCCTTGTATGATCGACCCTAACCTTGGTTAGGTTTTATATATTCGCAACGACCATTTTATCCTCTAAAAAGGAGGTGTAACTTGGGTGACATCACTTGGCAACTCACCTTGGGGTGCACCGGTATTGTTTGTAAGGAAGAAAAATGGCTCCTTTAGAATATGCATCGATTTCTGGTAACTCAATAAGGTCACCATGAAGAACAAGTATCCCTTGCAAAGGATAGATGACCTATTTGATTAACTACATGGGGCTAGCCTCTTCTCAAAGATTGACCTTCAGTGCAGGTACCATCAATTGAGGGTAAGGGCGTGTGACATTCCCAAAACAGCCTTTCAAATTGTATATGGACATTTGAGTTTATGCTGATATCCTTCCACATAACTAATGCTTTGCTAATATTTATGGTTCTTATAAATAGGGCCTTTAAACCCCACCTTGACATATTTATGGTGGCCTTCGTTGAAGATATTTTGATTTATTCTCAGAGTGAAGAAGAATATGTGAAACATTTGAGGGAAGTGTTGCAAATGTTTAGGGAAGAAAGATTGTTTGCCAAGTTTGACAAATATGAATTTTGGTTGAAGGAAGTTGCCTTTCTAGGGCATATAGTGTCAGGTGAAAGGATTAAAGTTGATCTGAAAATACGAAGGTTGCAAGGAATTGGCCTAGAACCTTAAGTCCTACAAATTTTAGGAGCTTCTTGTATTTAGCACGGTACTACCAAAGATTTTTAACGGTTTCTCTTCAATTGCTTCTCCCACACAAATTTGACTCAAAAGAAAGCTAAATTTGTATGGATCAATGAATGTGAAAGAAGTTTCCAAACTTTGAAAGATAAACTTATGTCTACTCCTATTTTGGTTCTACTGAAAGAGTTAGAAGGGTTTGTGGTGTATTGTGATGCTTTGAGGGTTGGCTTAGGGTGTGTATTGATGCTAAATAGCAAAGTCATTTCCCATACCTCTGGGAAACTAAAGGTGGATGACCAAAACTATCCTACCCATGATCTTGAAGTAGTAGCCATGGTATTTTCCTTGAAGATATGGTATCGCTGTTTGTATGAGGTTTATGTAGATGTGTTCACTAACCATAAGAGTCTCCAATATTTGTTCACCTAAAGGGATCTAATTTTAAAGCAAAGGAGGTGGTTGGAACTCCTAAAAGATTATGACATGAGTGTGCACTATCATCAGGGTAAGGAGAATGTTGTGGTCAATACCCTAAGTCAAGTGTCTATGAGGAGTATTCCTCATGTTGATGATATCAACAAAGAATTTGCAAGAGAAGTTCAATAGTTGGATATGTTAGGAGTCAAGATAGATGAGGCCAAACAGGGAGGTGCGGTGGTTGTGGATGGCTCTAAGTCTTTCTTGATTGAAGAGGTCAAAACCAAACAACACCTTGAAAGTGTATTATTAGATATGAAAGCTTTGGTAAAGGATGGCAAGGTAAAGGTTCACTCCCAAGTGGGAGATGGTATCCTTAGGTACCAAGGAAGGTTATGTGTGCTCGATGTCGATGGCTTACGACACTTGGTCTTGAATGAGGCACATAGTTCATCTTATTCCATTCACCTTGGTTCTACCAATATGTATAGATCTTTGAGGGAAGTTTATTGGTTGGGTGGTATAAGAGTGATATTGCCAAATTTGTAGCCGGTTGCCATAATTGCCAACAAGTCAAAGCTAAACATCAAAGGCCAGGTGACCTAGCCCAAGATATTGAGATATATACATGCAAGTGGGAAGAAATCAATTGTGGATTTTGTGGTTAGGTTACCAAAGAATATAAAGCAATTTGATTTCATTTAGATTATTGTTAACAGAATGATGAAGTTGGCCTACTTCCTACCGATTAAAATAACTTATTGTGCCGAAGATTATTCCAATTTGTACATTCATGAGTTGGTTAGATTGCATGGGGTCCCATTGGCCACTAACTTGGATTGTGGTGCTCAATTTACTTCATACTTTTAGAGGCCCTTTCAAAAGGGCCTTGGTACTAAATTCAAGCTTAACACAACATTTCACCCACAAATGGATGGTCAAGTCAAGAAAACTATTCAACCTCTTGAGGATATGCTTAGGGATTGTTTCTTGGAGTTTAAAAGTAGTTAGATGAGCATCCTTGTCCTGACCCAAGACTAGGTCCTAGATGTAACATGGCAAATGGGAACCCAAAGAGACCCAACAAGCCTCTTAGCATATCAGTCACATATCCTTGGTCACAAAAGCAAAGTAAATAATAACAAGAGATATATAAAATGGGAAGTAGAGCTAAGGGATGTCTTTGACTATAAGCCAAGCAATAGAGTCAAGCTCATAGCACAATAACACCATAACATCCAACATACACCTCTATACATTGATTAGAGCGTGGGCCAAGACACTTTCCGAGCTCACCCTAATAATATCAAATTTCAACATCAAGAAGTCTTAGAAATAGCAAGAGAAAGTAGATAGTGTCCCCGAACTTTAAGACTCACCAAACTTGTCTTCTAATAATCACACTAGCCATATGGAAGATGATCAAGAGGAGCTCCAGTCCCTACATGGTGATACCATCTAGGCATAAAGTTTGCGTTAGTACATTTGAATGTACTAGGTATGTAGGATGCAATGCAGCATGACATAAGCCAATATAGTCAAAATGCATAGTAATAGGCAATACATAAGCATAATCTCAATATGGTATGCATGATCAATGCTTCAAGCAAGACATGTTTATAAATCATTCAACATGCATAAAACATGATACATATGTGCGAAGAGTCCTCAACTAAAAAAGAATAAGACCAAGCTAGCTATGACTTGGAATAAAAATGATTACCCCTCATCGGTAAAGAGGTGGTCTACTTGTCAATGTAAATCATACTTGACCTTATGGGAGCTCGTAATATTTCGTAGGACGTAACCCTTCTTATGGGAACCTATCCCATTTCGGAAAGGATTTCATTGAGAAATCTACTAGTATGAACCCATAAAAATGGACCATGCCATATCCAATCCATCTATGCTAAGCCTAATCTCATGGAATGATCGAAATATTCATACTTTAACCATTTGTAAGAAACATGGAAACGTGACATGAGTAGCTCTAAAACTTCTTTGACCTCTAAAAGTTAGCCTAACTTCAGAGCATAAGAATAGATTATCATCAAACATTACCTTTGCATTAATATCAAAAGCCCACAAGAGGTTAAATCTTTGAAAAAGGGATTAAGTTAACATTTACAACATCATAGACATGTTCATGAATTCAATATATTTTGAAAGTCCAAAATCATCATAAAGTCACTTGACTCATAAATGATTCAGTAGATCATCAACAACTTTGAAAATCCTTACAAAAGGTATTTTATCAAACACATGGCGGGTTCATGATATTAGTTCAAAATTATGCAATTTAAGAGTGAAATAGAGTGAATAAAATGATTCAAAATCCACCCACCAACATTGTAGTACAACCCCAAATGGAATATCATGAAATACATCTCAAACGTTTGTCATGATACATAGCTTACATAGTTCAAATCATGCATAACATCAATGGACAAGAACTCATAGTATAAGTTTAAAGTAGAGATTCATGCATAATCAACAACACTTTGTAAAAACTCCAACATAAATCATGCTCATATTTCATAATAAAAGATACCCATAGACAATATAGTTTGAAATCATACAATTTTCGTAAAAAGAAAGATTAGGCTCCATGGGTGAAAGGACCCAATGGATGAAACCTAGATATCTTAAACTTGGGTTTTCTTGATGTAAAGTTGAAGGAGACTTGTAGCTTGAATGGAGTTCTTGAGATCCGAAATTAAGGTTGAGACAATTGAATTTGGATGGAAATTTTTAATAAAATTGTTGAGAGCTTTTAGAGAGAATTTTTGAGTGATATGGAGTTAAAAAATGGTTAAGTATGGGGTATTTCTCCTGTAAATGGGAATGGGGCCACGAACCCAACGCCCTTAAGCCAAAATAGAAAATGAAGAAAGTGCTAACACTCTCTGCGATTGGTCCATGTCGCGGAGCCATCGTGCACCCTTACTGTTTTCAAAAATTTTACAAAAAATACTTCTTACTATGGGTCTTCTAAAATTCGAGTTATACCTATTTTCCACTCAATTTTGCCCCCTGATCAAGAATATGAAGTTAGATCTTCCATATCATGCATGAATTTTGGGATATATGAAAATTATGTTTATAGACATTTTCGAAGCACATTATTGGAGCGTTTCAATCTTCTACTCATAGAGTTTGCTTATAACAATGGTTGTCACTCTAGCATGTGAATGACTCCCTTTGCTTTTTGCATATGATGCATATATTCTATTCCTTAGAGCCTACATTAGCAGACTTAGGATGAATATTCCCATGGGGGGGATATTGTAAGGCCCCATAAGTTGGAGGGTGTAAAAGTGTCTAAGAAATGAAATCTAAAAATTTTCCATGTACCACTAGGTTTTATGGAAGGGCCTATGGCCGTAAGTTAAACAACCCAAAAAGTGTCTAAAAATGTGCCTCCAAAATGCCTGCAATTTTCATTTACGTATATCTCCAAATTCATACATTATTTCAGAAATTTAGCTTCATATTCATGTTCAAGTAGTAAAAATTAGGGGAAAAATAGTCTAACCCTAATTTTAGAGCAACCATATCAAAATATGAAAATCGTAAAATGCGATTTCTAGAATGTAATGCACGATCTTGGAACAGCGTGCCCCTGTTGTTTTTGGTGTAAGTTTTTAAATTTTGGTCCTAGACTTTTAAGTCATGGGCCTAAGTCTTCCCTCACGCAAAAATACCTATACTTAGCATTATTTCACCTTCATATCACCCAAGACATTTCCCAATACTCACTCAAACCCTTATTCTTATATTTCTCTCAAGATTTAAGTCTCAAATTCTCATCTGGAACTAAGGATTTCCTTCAAGGTTCTTCTTCAAGCTTCAAGTCTCCATCTCCAATCATCACCAAGCTCATCTCCAAGCTAAGGTATGTGGGTTTATTTCATGGGTTCCTTTCACTCTTGATAACCTGTCTCCTTTCACTCACGTTGCATGATTTAAAGTTGATTTACAAATGGGTCTGGCATATTATGAAATTCCCTGCACTCTATGATAATGCTATGTGAAATTTTGATTGTTTTGCTATGCTTTAAGCTGTAAATCTTAGATTGATTGGAAGATTTGAGGAGGGTTTTAATTTATATTAGTTGAGGTTGTCACAAGGTGTTGATTGATGGTTTTACAAAGGAATTTCTTGCATGATTCCACTCTTGAATTACATGGTTTTGCACTAGCGCTACATACACTCTAAATGTTTGATAAAATATCCGAATGTGGTTTCTTGATGAATTGAATGTCCAAAGCATGAGATTTGACATGAATGACTATATGATGATGAAAAGAGCTTGTGTATATGATATATTCTACATAAAGTGTTGCATTAGACCATGCTAGATCTGGGTAACCTAGTTTAGAGGTTAACATCTCAAACACCAGGGTAGTAGGTTAGATTGCCACTAAGCTAGATAAGGGGTTTGTACCTCACACACTAGGGGGATAGGCGCGATCATCACTAACCTAGATGAGGGGTTTGTACCTCATACACTAGGGTGATGGGTGGGATCATCACTAACCTAGATGAGGGGTTTGTATTACATACTAGGGTGATGGTGCAATCATAACTAACCTAGATGAGGAGTTTGTACTTCACATACAAGGGTGATGGGTGATATCATCATTAACCAACCAAGGGGTTTGTACTTTGAAAATCTAGCTTGATTTCTTCTACACATATGATATCCTATATGAGCATGAGTTACTTAAGTAAGTTTTACTTATGCATTGATCATACATGTCATATTGTTATAGTATGCCTATTGCTTATTGTTATGCATTTTAATCAAGGTGCCTATCTTTTGTTGCATTTCATCCTACATAGTGCATTGAAACGTACTAATGCATACTCTTGCCTATATGATATCACAATGTAGGAACCGGCGTCCAAGTTGATCATCCTCCTCCTCCACGTGGCTAGTTTGGTACTACTCAAGTTGCTTGGTGAGTCCTCCACTTCGGGGACCCTAGTCTATGTTTCTCTTATTATGTATTGACATACTCTTCGTTATGTTCTATTTTGACTATGAGGGTGAGCCTGTTGCGTTGTCTTGGCCCTCGCTAAGTATCTAGGTGTAGAGTTATTTGTTAGACATGTTGTGTATTATGATTGAGCTTTGACTTATCTATGAGGTTTAAGTATTACTCTCTTTTTTCTTTCTCTTATTCCCAATTTCTGTTGTTTATGTTTCGTAAATTATTTGTCTTACTTCCGCGCCCAAGGATGTGTGTATGATATGCTAAGAGGCCTGTTTGGGGTTACTTTAGATTTCCCTTTCTCCCGTCACGTCTAGGCCCTAGGCTTTGGTCGTGACAAAGATGGTATCAGAGCACTAGGTTTATAGATCCTCGGATACCAACACACCACGTCGATTAGAGTCTTATTCATGGTTGTGTTATGCACCACAACTATGAATAGAAGACTATTTTTAGGAAATGTTTCACTTCTTCATGATCTATGTCATGCGATAGAGTTAGATCCCCTAGGGCTTATTCCTAACCTCTAATCATTATATTTCATGATATTTCTCAAGCCACTGAGGACGGTGCTATTATGAATGCGAAGATTTGCAATGTTCTATGGAAAGTGGCCAAAGTGGCGAAAAAATTGGCAACTCACCTCGACCAACAAGTAAGTGTTCCCGATACTTCTAGTCGTGAGAGGGGAGGTAGTGAGGCCATAAGGGCCCGTAATATGGGTAAGTTCCAATGCCCCAAGTATAGAGGTGGTGGTGGTGTGGTACCTTTTGCTAGGTGCCCAAAATGTGGTAGAAATCCTGATGGCCCATGCTTGAGAGGTACAAATACTTGTTATGGTTGTAGGGAGATGGGTCATAAGGTTAAGGATTTCCCTCATAAATGCAATAAGAGCAAAGGAGGTGATGGGGGAATGGCTAATCCCAAGTACCCTACGTGTAGTATGGACTATGGTGTCTCCTGTTGGAGGGACACAGGTGTATGCTTTGAGTGTGGTGAAATAGGCCATAGAATGCTGGATTGCGAATACGGTCAATACAAGAGTAAAGGTGGTGATGTTGATCAAGAGGCTCAAGGAGGGGATGATGTGCCCGATGTTGCTACCGGTATGTTGAAATTTTCGTTTGGCTTTGATGTGCTTGCATTAATGGCGCGAAGTTCCACTCTTTCTTCTCCATCATTTTTTTGTTGCT
Source organism: Solanum ossicruentum (assembly GCA_025774065.1). Lineage (NCBI taxonomy): Eukaryota > Viridiplantae > Streptophyta > Magnoliopsida > Solanales > Solanaceae > Solanum > Solanum ossicruentum. The sequence goes on along the minus strand of JAOTQR010117303.1, from coordinate 19,615 downwards.
AGTGGGGCATCTTGTGTGCCTAAGTTGTTGTGTGGACCTTTGGTTTCTATCTTTTTGTTGAGTATATTGTTGCTAGAAGGTTTATAGGTATTTATCTGGGTTTGTGTTGCATCAGGTTTTGCTTTGTGGCTTGTTGGAGTTAGCGTGGTGGATTTTTATGTCATAATAGAGATGTAATGGTTGCTTGCATGTTGTGTCTTAATAGATAGTAGGACCTGTAAAATTGGATCTCGATTCACAAATGAACCTGTCCTTGAGTGTAAGAGTTATGATGTGGTGGTCAAGTGATAGCAAGGGGGGTAAGTCAATTCATGTCTTCAGGTAGAATTGGTTTCTAAAGGGTTGCATTTATCATCTTGTGAGAATTAGAGGTGTTAAACCTAAGTTGTTTTGTAATTAGAATTGTTGTTGGTGGTAGATAAGGCCTTGAATATCCCTTTCCAATAATTTGGATTTGGGGTAGTGTCTTTTGGTTTGACTAGTATATCGATTATGCCTATAAGTCTCATGAGTAAGATCTTTAGTCCCTACTCTTATAGGTTAATTTTGGTTTTTGTGATGATAAGATGGTTTGTTCCCTGATGAGGTAGTGCATGTAAGTCATTTTTGAGGGTAGTACCACAAGTTTAAAGAAAAAGGTTGGATGCTAAGTAGGAGAGACAAACTTTTTTGTGGTAAGATGTTGCCTTCCTAGGTTGTGTGGTACCGGGTGATGGTATTATGGTGGATCCTAGTAGGATGAAAGTGACTAGAAATTAGCCTAGACCATGACTTCCTTGGGAATTAGGAGCTTCTTGGGTTTAGCGGGCTATTATCGAAGCTTGTGAGTAGGTTCTCTTTTATTGTTTCTCCAATGACTTATTTGACCCTAAGTAAGGCCAATGTTATGATCGACATTTTGAGTAGGGTAATTTGATGGGTCTCGTAGTTGCTATTTCTTGTGTTATTCCTTTGTGCTAGTAGGATTCATGTGTATGTGTGCACGCCCCATATGGTTACGTAGTTTATTGTGGCTAGTAGGGGTCTATAAGGATTGCCCCATGTTATTATTGCATAGAACTCTTGTCTTGCGATCATGGATGAACTTAGCGTGATATGCTGGAGGTCTTGGCGTAGTTTGGGCAACTTGCATAGCATGCTTCCAATGAGAGTAGAACCTGTACGGTTGTAATATGATAGTTGAGGATAGTCGATCTATTTGGTCAACTATAATGGGTTAGTCATTTCTCTAAGATTGATTTTGGGCTGGTGTTTTGCCCCAATTGAGTATGAGGATAGATGGTACCTCTAAGTGTCTTTTCAAATTAGGAGCGAGCATCATGAGTGTTAGTGGAGTTTCGTGGTTGACTTATGCAGTTGTTATGTTTATGGGTTTCATAAATAAGGTCTTAAAACCCTACCTTAGTATGTTTGTAGTGATCTCTAGTGATGAGGTATTGATTTGTTTAGAGCTTGTGAATCATTTGAGGTTAGTATTGCAATTCTTGTAGGATCAGAGGTCATTTGCTAAATATGATAGGTGTGCATTGTGGACAACAAGAAGGTGGTTAGAATTCCTTAAGGATTATAAATGAGTTTGCATTATTTTTCCCCGATAAGGCTAATGTTGCGGTCGGTACTCTAGGTAGCCTAGCATGTGTTGTTGCTGGTGGCAAAGAGAAGATTAGTTAGGGTGGATCAGTTGGTTAGATTGTAAGTTAGGTTGAGGGAAGTTGAGCATGGTGGTGCAGCATTCGTGATGGTTCCAAATCTTCTTGGGTTAAGAGGTGTAGATTGGGCAAGGCCTTGATTCTGCCTTATTAGAGTTGGATGCTTTGGGTGAGAATATAATAGAGTGAGGTTGTCTTCCAAGGGGGAGATGGTGGTTATGGTACCAAGTGGGTTAGGTGTATTTAAGGGTGACAATTGATTTGAGGATTGTGAGTCCTTATAGAGTGTAGAGGGAGGTTGGTAAGGTTGCCTAAGTTTGGGGCTTGCCTGTGGTAGGGGTATGGTTTATCCAATTTTTCATACTTCTAGGTTTAGGGGATGTGTTGGTGATGCTAGTGCTATAGAACTCTTTGAAGTTGTGGGTGAGGTGGAGGATAAGTTGGCTTAGAAAGAGGTCCTGGTGGAGATATTGGATGGATGGATTGAGAAGTTGATTGATGAGGATGTAGTATTCGTCAAGGCCCTTTGGAAGAGTCGTCTAGGAGCCGGTGAGGGCATGGAGAAGAAATATCCATATTTCTTTCATTCTATTCAAGCTCACAATGGCATGTCAAGTCCTTTCTATGATTCCAAGTCTTATGTTTCAGCCCGCATGTCGTTTATATGCATTCATGTTTAAGCTGGCAAGTTTAGGATGACTTTACCCTTATGTTGAGATTTTGAAAATGGTGTTTTAAATATAATGTTCCATTCTTGTTGGGGATGATTTGTCCATGATCACTCTTCTTATGTAAGCTCTTTTACATTCGGGGACGAATGTTCCCAAGGGGAGGATATTGAAACAAACTAAAAAGTGCCCGAAAATGTGCCTCGGACATGCCTGGTATTTTAATTTCTATATATTGAAAATCCATGCATTATTTCAGAAATTCGGCTTCATATTTATGTTTAAGGGGTGAAAATTAGGGGGAAAGGGGTCTGACCCCAATTTTACAGCAACCGTATCAAAATCTGAAAATCGCAAAATGCGATTTCCATAATGTAATACGCGATCTTGGCGCAACACGCCCTTGTTTTTTTGGTGCTAGCTTTGAAATTTCGGTCCAAGACTTTTAAGTCATGGGCCTGAGCCTTCCCACACAAGAAAACACCTATATTTAACATTATTTTACCATCATGTCACCCAAGACATTTCCCAATACTCACTCAAACCCTTAGTCTTATATTTCTCTCAAGATTCAAATCTCAAACCCTTATCCGAAACTAAAGATTTCTTTCAAGGTTTTTCTTCAAGCTTCAAGTCTCCATCTCTAGTCTTCACCAAACTCATCTTCAAGCTAAGGTATGTGGGTTTCTTTCATAGGTTCTTTTCACCCATGATAACCAAGTCTCCTTTTACTCAAATTGCATGATTTAAAGTTGATTTACAAATGGGTCTTACATATTATGAACTTCCGTGCACACTATGATAAAGCTATATGAAATTGTGACAATTTTACTATATTTTGAGTTATAAATCTTGGATCTATTAGAAGATTTGAGGAGGGGTTTTGATGTATATTGTTTGAGGGTATTGCAAGGTGTTTATTGATGGTTTTACCATGGATTTTCTTGCATGATTTCACTCTTGAATTGTGTGGTTTTACACTATCATTACACACCCTCTAAATGTTTGATAAAATGTCCAGATATTGTTTCTTGATGAATTGAAGGTCAAAAGCATGAGATATGATACGAATGACTATATGATAATGAAAAGAGCTTGTGTATATGATATATTCTATATAAAAGTGTTGCATTATACCATGCCCGATCTGGGTAATCTAGTTGAGGGGTTAATATCTCAAACACCAGGGTGGTAGGTGAGATTGCCACTAACCTAGATGAGGGGTTTGTAACTCGCACACTAGGGTGATGGGTGCGATCATCACTAACCTAGATGAGGGGTTTGTACCTCCCACACTAGGGTGATGTTGCGACCATCACTAACCCAGGTGAGGGGTTTATACCTCACACACTAGGGTGATGGGTGCAATCAACACTAACCTATGAGGGGTATGTACCTCACACAATAGGGTGATGGGTGCGATAATCAATAACCTAGATAAGGGGTTTGTACCTCATACACCAGGGTGATGGGTAATATCATCATCAACCTACAAAGGGTTTGTAATTTAGAAATCTAGCTTGGTCTCTTCTACACATATGATATCCTATATGACCATCAGCTACTTAATCATGTTTTACTTATGCATTGATCAAACATGTCATATTGTTATATTATGCCTATTGCCTATTCTTATGCATTTTGATTAAGGTGCCTATCTCTTGATGCATTGCATCCTACATACTTAGTACATTTAAACGTACTAACAAGTACTCTTGCCTACACGATTTCACATGTAGAACCGGTGCTCAAGTTGATCATCCTCCTCCTCCATGTGGCTAGTTTTGTACTACTCAAGTTAGTTGGTTAGTTGTCCACTTCAGGGACTCTAGTCTATGATTCTCATATTATGTATTGAGACATTCTTCTTGGTGTTCTGTTTTGAATACGAGTGTGATCCCGGTTGCTTGTCTTAGACTTGCTAAGTATCTAGGTGTAGAGGTGTTTGTTGGACAAGTTGTGTATTATTCTTGAGCTTTGACTCATCTATGAGATTTAAGTATTATTCTCTTTTCTCTTTCCTTTAGTTCCTATTTCTCTTGTTTAGGTTTCGTAAGTTATTTGTCCTGATTCTACGACCAAGGATGTGTGTATGATATACTAAGAGGCTTATTTGGGGTTCCTTCGGGTTTCCTATTCATCGGACACATCTAGGCCCTAGGCTTGGGTCGTGACAGTAAGTGATCCTACACATCCTAACTTATGCTCATGGAATGATGGCCAGACTTCGTAAAAATAGGGGTTTCTGAAGTTAGGAGTACAAGTTTGCAAACGAGTTGTACCTTGACTTATGAGCCATAGGTCCTATCATAGGTTAAGGATCTGAGAAAGTTTCTGAGGATCCAAAATGTTAGCAAACGAAACCCCTCTTCTATAAACCATAGAGTAGATTACGACCCATAATAGGGGCCTTGTGGTCCTATATGGAAGGAGTTTAAAGTGGGCAACATCAACCTTTCCTAATTTTCTAAGCCTATGCTACTTTTTTTAAGCCTCAAATGAGACCCTCCAGCCATGTACAACCCTTGACAACCTTATTACAATCAACTCTTACACTCTAAGTCTCAGACTCCTCGTAAAAACACTCTCAAAGCTTTCCAACAAGAAGACTAAGCTAGGGTTTTTGATTCTTCACTTCCAAAGTAAGATTTTCCTCTACTTAAACACACATAGTATGTGGGTTTAATTGCGGAGACCTTTCCTCCACAAGTTCAACCATTCATCTTTCTCATCTATTTTAAATCTATGGGCATTTATGGATGTTTTTATGAACTCTTTTATATGATAATACTATGAAGAGATTTGCAATGATAGCTCTGTACATGATTATACATTGAAAAGCCATGTCAAACTTATGTATTTTTTATGAGGGTTTGATGATACCCTAGCTAAGTCTTATGATGCTTTTGGTATGTTATTTTGAATAATACTCAAGTGATTTTATTCTACTCCCTCCATGTCACCTACTCTAGATATCACGCCCCAAACCTAGGGTATAGACTGGACCAGCAAATGGGGAACCCGAAGGAATCCCATACAAGCCTCAAAGCATATCATTACACATCCTTGGTCGAGGAAGCAATTACAATAAAAGTACAAAATATGAATAAGCAAGGGAATTAGGGCTAAGAGTAACTATCCATATCATATCATCAAGAAACAATAGAGTCAAGGCTCATAGCATAGATACATAACTTGTCCAACAACACCTCTACTACATAGTTAAGAGTGGGGCAACAACAAACAACCGAGCTCACCCTCATAGTCAATGCATGAACAAAGGTGATAAAGTCTTAATAGAAAGTAAGAGATCATAAGCAAAGTCCCCGGATGGGGTGGACTCACCAATAAGCTTGAGAGACAATCGTTCTAGCCATGTGAAGGAGGAGGGTGATCAAGCGGTGCACCAGTTCATACATGCTGACATCATGTAGGCATAGAGTATACGTTAGTACGTTTGAATGTACTAAGTATATAGGATGCAATGCAAAAAGTGATAGCTATCATAGGAAAAATGCCTAATCATAAGCAATAGATAACATACTAACAATATGAAATGTCTGAATGAATCTTGAAGTAAAATCATGCTTATATAGAATATAATTAGAGTGTAAGGAGAGATCATTATAGTACAAGTTAAGGCCTACCACCCCCTTGGATAGGTGCATGAGGTACAAACACCTTCTTGAGGTTGATGGAGTACAAACCCCTAAATAAGGTTGATGGAGTACATACTCCCCAATGGGTTGATGGAGTACAAACCCCCCAACGGGGTGATGGGTACAAAGCCCCAACAAGGTTGATGGGTAAACCCCCCGACAAGGTTACTTGGGCATACCACCCCCCGAATTAGGCAATCGAGGCACTAACCCCTCAATAAGGATACCTGGGCCTGTAATCCCCCGAGCTAGGGTTGGTCATCCCCAAGACTATAGAGAAAATATCATACATATACACTCCTTTTATCACTATATATATACATTCCCTTTCATCATCAATCCATCATCATTCCATTATCATTTCATCATCACTTCATCATCATTCCATTATCATTTCATCATCACTTCATCATCATAAAGTCATTCAATTCATAAGATATGCATAGGACCTTTAATCACTCATGAAACCATAATCAAACATTTTATCAAACACGTGCAATTCAAGCATTAAATCGTGCTAGAAGATTCATTGTATAATCATCAACAAATACTTGGTAGCACCCTCAAATAATTACATCAAAGCCTTTCATCAAATCACACAATAGATCTTAGATTCATAGCCCAAAACATAGTACAACAGTCACAATTTCATAAACCCCAACATAGTGACTAGTGATTTTCATAATAATTAAGACCCATTTGTAAATCAACCTTAAATCATGCAAATTAGAGTAAAATGAAGCTTGGGTATCATCGGTGGAAGGAACCACTGAAAGAAACACACATGCCTTAGTTTTAGAGAAGAACTTGATTAAGATTGGAGATGGAGACTTGAAGCTTGAGTGGAAATCCTTAGATCCGGAGAGGGTTTTGAGACTTGAATTTAGGAGTAGAATATTTGGCTAAATTTTGAATGAGTATTAGAAAATATTTAGAATGATATGAGGGTGAAAAATGGCTAAGTATAGGTATTTTCATGTTTGGGAACACTTGGGCCCAAGATATGAAAGTCTTGGACCAAAGTCAAAACTGGACCAAAAACAACACTAGTGCTCGCCCTTGGCGCGTCGCGCCAGGGGCACAAAAAGCTCACTAGAAATTACAGTTTGGAAATTTCAAAATTTGAAACAATTGCTCCAAAATCGGGGTTAGACCCATTTCCAACTAAATTTCACCCCCTGAGTAAGAATATGAAGTCAAATTTTTTATATCGCGCATGAATTTTGAGATATATGGAATTATGATTTCGGGCACTTCTGAGGCACATTTTCGGGCACTTTTTGGGATTGCAACAATATCTTCCCCTTGAGAACATTCATCCCCAAATGTTGAATAAATTTATACGAGAGAAATAAAAATGACAATTTGATCCCAAATAAGGATGCAAAAATGCACTTATACATCATTTCAAAAATGTCATCATAATTGTGAAATCATCATGTAGTTGTCAATTTAAGTAAGAATGTATGCATATGTCATGGGCTGAATTTAGAATTGATATTACATAGGGACTTATAATGATACCTTAGTCTTGATTGGAGTGGAAAAGGTAAGGATATCGCTTTTGCATGTCTGCTTCGGCCTCCCATGTAGCACTTTCGACTTGTTGATTCCTCCAAAGAACCTTAATGGAAGCCACCTCCTTGTTTATCAATCTCTTCACTAGCCTATCAAAAATCTAAACTAGAACCTCTTTGTAGGTCAAGTTATCTTCAACAACACTCACAACATCAAGTGGCACAATAACGTTCGGATCACCCACACATTTCCTCAATATAGACACATGAAACATCAGATGAACCAAATCCATTTCCCTAGGTAAATCAAACTCGTAGGCCACCTTATCAATCCTCTTCATCACCCTATAAGGGCCCACATATCTAAGGGTCCACTTGCATTTTTTACCAAAATGGACCACACCCTTCATAGGTGACACCTTCAAATTAACCCAATCATCAATTTCGAATTCAAGCTCCCTACTCCTCACATTGACATAAGACATTTGACGGCTTTGGGCTGTCTTCAATCTTTCCCTAATCATCCTAACCTTCTCAAGAGCGTCTATAACCAGATCTAGTCCTAACAAGGGCACCTCAGCAACCTCAAACCATCCAACCGGTGATCTACAACATCTACCATGAAGAGCCTCAAATGGAACCATACTGATTCTAGAATGATAGATATTATTGTAGGCAAAGTCAATCAATAGAAGATAATCATCCCAACTACCTATAAGCTCTAATACACAAGCTCTAAGCATATCCTTAAGGGTTTGGATGGTCCTTTCGGCTTGGCCATCCGTTTGAGGGTGGAAGGCCGTAGAAAGCTTCACTCTATTACTAAGAACCCTTTGAAAAGATCTCCAAAAATGTGAAGTAAATTGAGACCCATGATCTGGTATAATGAATAAAAGAACCCCATGCAATTTCACCAAGTCATGGATGTACAACCGAGCATACTCTTCAACCCCATATGTGGTCTTAATTGGTGGAAAGTAAGCCGATTTTTTCATCCTATCAACCACAATCCAAATGGAATCAAAACATTTTCTAGTCTTGGGCAACCCAACAACAAAATCGATGTTCATCACCTCCCACTTCCAAGTAGGAATCACTATCTCTTGGCTTAGGCCACCTGACATTTGATGTTCGGCTTTGACTTGTTGACAACTATAACGACCAGAAATGAATTTGGCAATGTCCCTCTTCATGTCTCCATGCCAATATACCTCTCTCAAATCTCTATACATTTTAGTAGAACCAGGATGAATAGAATAAGATGAATTATGGGCCTTGTCCAGGATTATTTCTATCAAGCCGTCAGCACAAGGCACACACAACCTACCTTGGTATATAGGTCCACCATCTCCCCATTGGAAGAAAACCTCTACTTTGCGCTCTTTTACCAATGCTGTCAATTCTACCAAGGAGGGGTCAAGATCTTGTTTAGTTTTCACCTCCATAACCAATAAGGATTTAGAATCATCAACAGCACAACCACCATTATCCACTTCCCCTAACCTAACTCCCAATCTATCCAAATGATGGACCTACCTAGCCATCTCCCTATCACCACCATCAACATGAGCTGGGCTACCCATAGACACCCTATTCAAAGCATCTGTCACTATATTAGCCTTACCCGGATGATAATGCACACTCATGTCATAGTCCTTAAGAAGTTCTAACCATCTCTTTTGTATCAAGATAAGATCTTTTTAAGTGAAGTCATATTGGAAGCTCTTATGATCAGTGAACACATCGACATGCACCATATACAATTAATGGCGCTAAATCTTTAATGCAAATAACATGACGGCTAGTTCAAAATCATGGGTAGGGCAGTTCTTTTCATGCAACTTGAGTTGCGTAGAAGCCTAGGTTATCACCTTACCCTTTTGCATTAGCACACAACCAAAATCAACTCTAGAAGCATCACAATACACCACAAATTCCTCAAGTCCATGCAGCTGTAAAAATATAGGAGCAGACATAAGCTTATCTTTCAAGGTTCGGAAGCTCCTATCACATTCATCATTCCACACAAACATAGCCTTCTTTTGAGTCAATTTTGTCATAGGGGAAACAATAAAAGAGATCCCATTTATAAATCTCTAATAACACCCCGCTAAGCCCAAGAAACACCTAATGTCCGACGGGGTCAACGGTCTAGGCCAATTTCTAATCACATCCATCTTCTTAGGATCCACCTTAATACCATCCCTCGACATCACATACCCTAGGAAGACAACAACCTTCAACCAAAATTCACACTTTTCGTATTTAGCATAAAATTTCTTCTCCCTCAATCTTTGCAACACAATCCTCAAATGAGCCCTATGCTCCACCTCACCATGAGAATAGATCAAAATATCTTCAACGAACACCACAATGAAGGAATCAAGATAGGGTTTAAAGACCCTATTCATTAGGTCTATAAAGATAGCTGGGGCATTGGTCAACCCAAAAGACATCACAACAAATTGATAATGCCCATATTTAGTTCGGAAGGTTGTCTTGGTAATATCACACTCCCTCACCTTCACTTGATGATTCTCGGATCGAAGATCAATCTTAGAGAAATGGCTAGCCCCTTGCGATTGGTCAAACAAATCATCAATCCTTGGAAAAGGATACCTGCTCTTTATGGTGACCCTATTGAGTTGCTGGTAGTCAACACACATCTTAAGGGATCCATCCTTCTTTTTCACAAACAACACTAGTGCACCCCAAGGTGATTGGATAGGCCTAATAAATCCCTTCTCTAACAAGTCCTTAAATTTCCCCTTCAACTCCTTCAACTCTGTTGGGGCCATACTTTAAGGGAGAATTGAAATGGGTTGAGTATTTGGGAGGTCGTATATACCAAAATCTATTTCTCTTTTGGGAGGAACATCGGGAAAGTCATTTGGGAAGATATCAAGAAACTCGTTCACAATCAGAATCAACTCTATGGGAAGGACTTTAGACTCCACATCCCTAACCCTCATTACATTATAAAGCATCCCTTCGAGATCAACTTATGGACTTTAATAGAAGAGATGAATCTACCCTTGACCACACATCTCGACTCTCCCACTCAAGGACGGATTCATTTGAAAATTAGAATTTGACCCTATAAGTTCTACAATCAATAGAAGCATAGTAGGCATTCTAAGATCACAAGGCAACATTTTATGTAGGATGCTGATGAGACAACTTCTATAAACATTCCTAACAACAATAGATGCACTAATAGGAGTAGACACCTCATATGACTCATATAACAATTTGGGATCAGTAAGGAATCTTTTGGCAACAAAGGGGGTACAAGAGAAAGAGTGACACTCGGATCAATCAATGCATACATATTTGAGTCAAAAGTTTTCAACATACCGATCATAACATCGAGGTCTTTATCAACCCCTTACTTCTCATGCAAAGCATAAAACCAATTGTGCCTTGGGGAACCATCTTATCGACCACCTCTCCCCAAAGGAATCATATTAGAACATTGAGGATGAACCTCCTTACCCTTGTTGCGATTTTGAGGGTAATCTATTGCATTATGCTCCATTTTTCCACAATAATAACAAGCACTGGGCCACCATAACTCTTACCACACTTCAAACATACATCTATAGGAGCCATACCCCTACTACCTTGGGCACTTGAGATATCATTTGCAACCATCCTTTGAAATGCAGGAGAAGACCTTTGGCCTTGTTAGAATCGACTACTCTTTTGGAACTTACCCTCAAAACGGGCTCTCTTGGCCTAATGAACCCTTCTCTTCCTCAAATTTTCCTCTTCTATCTGTTTGGTATAGGTCATCAAATATGATAAGTTCATGTTACTAATCAACATGGCAGGCCGACATTTTTCACTAACCAAGTCTTAGATAACCATAACAAATTTGTTCTTTCTCAACCTTAGGTCGCAATCAAGTGAGGAGAAAACTTTGAAAGTTGGGTGAACTTGAGGGCATACCCCATCTCACTCATGGAACCTTGTCTCATATTCATAAATTCTACCAATTTGGCTTCCCTAAGCTCGAGAGGGAAAAATCGATTAAGAAAGGCATCCTTGAATGCTTCTCATAGAATCACATTATTGACTCCATTTTCCTCCTTCCATTGGTTGTATCATTTTTGTGCTACCCCTTTAAGTTGTTCAGTCATCAACTCCGCCTTATTCTCCGACCTAATACACATAATAAACAAAATATTATAAACCTCATCAGTGAATTCTTGAGGATCCTCACTCACCTTAGGCCCATGGAGTTTCGGGGGATTCATTATTATGAAGTATCTCACCTGAGAGGCTGGTGTAGGAACATGAGGAGCTTGGGCCGCTTGGTTGGCTTTATTAGTCACCACTTGTGCATGCAAGGTGAGAGCATCCCTAATCTTTCCACTAGCCGGTTGCTCCTTGGGCTTGCGGGCTCGTCTTCCTTTAGTGTTAGACATGATCTAGTATAGCAAAAAAAAAAGCATTAGGGAAGGAAAGGTTACTTGAACTCTATAAAATGACTTGGAATATGAAGAAGGGAAACATTTCTTAAAATGTCTCATTGCTTCCCACTCATAATTGTGATGCACAATACAATCACGAATAGGACTCTAATCAACGTGGTATGTTAGACTCTAAGGATCTAACAACTTAGTGCTCTGATACTATCTTTGTCACACCCCGGACATAGGGCCTCATAGCATGTCATTACACATCATTGGTCACAGAAGATATTAAAATGATAGTACAAAATAAGCATAAGAAAGGGAATTAGGGCTATGATTAAACTTCCATATCATATCATCCAGAAATAAGAGAGTCAAGGCTTACATCATAGATACATAGCATGTCCAACAACACCTCCACTAAATAGATAAGAGCATGAGCCACGACAAACAACCGATCTTACCCTCATAGTCAATACATTAATAAAGGTAAGAAAGTCTTAGTACAAAACAAGAGATCATAAGCAACATCCCCAATGTAGAGGACGCACCAACAAGATTGAGAGACAATCGTTCTAGCCATGTGGAGGAGGAAGATGATCAAGTGGTGCACCAATTCCTACATGGTGACATCATGTAGGCATAGAGTATGCGTTAGTACGTTTGAATGTACTAAGTATATAGGACACAATGCAACAAGTGATAGGTTTCATAGAAAAAATGGATAATCATAACCAATAGATAACATACTAACAATTTATGTACGAATGATGCTTGAAGTAAAATCATGCTTATGTAAAACATAGTTCGAGCGTAAGGAGTGACTATTATAGTGCAAGCCAAGGCCTACAACACCCTTGGATAGGCGTATGAGGTACAAACCCCTTCATAAGGTTAATGGAGTACAAATCCCCAAACAAGGTTGATGGAGTACAAATCCTCTAATGGGTTGATGGAGTACAAACCCCCCAATGTGTTAATAGGTACAAACCCCCGACATGGTTGATAGAGTCAAACACAAACAAGGTTACCCCGGCCTATCACCCCATAAATTAGGCGATCGAGGTATTAACCGCTCAACAAGGTTACCCAGGCCTATAAGCCCCCGAGCTAGGCTTGGTCATCCCCAACACTATAGAGATAATATCATACATATACAATCCTTCATCATAATATATATACATTCCTTTTCATAATCATGTCATCATCATTTCATCATCATAAAGTCATTCAATTGATAAGACATACATAGGACTTTCAATTCCTTAAGAAACCATAACAGGACATTTTATCAAACACTTCTAGGGTGTGCAGTGCTAGTGTAAAACCATGCAATTCAAGAGTGAACTCATACAAAAGCATTCATTGTAAAACCATCAATAGACACTTGGTAACGCCCTCAACCAATATAAATCAAAGACTCTCATCAAATCTCACAATATATCTTAGATTCATAGCTCAAAACATAGTAAAATAGTCACAATTTCATAAACCCCAACATAGTGAGAAGTGATTTTCATAATAATTAAGAGCCATTTATAAATCAACCTTAAATTAATCAAATTAGAGTAAAAGGAAGCTTGAGTATCATGGGTGGAAGGATCCATGAAAGAAATCTGCATACCTTAGCTTTGGAGATAAACTTGATGAAGATTGGAGATGGAGACTTGAAACTTGAGAGAAAATCCTTAGATTCAGATGAGTTTTGAGACTTGGATTTAGGAGATGAAATATTTTCTAAGTGTTTGATAGAGTATTTGGAAATGTTTAGAATGATATGAGGGTGAAAAATTACTAAGTATAGGTATTTTCATATTTGGAATCACTTAGGTCCAAGACTTGAAAGTCTTGGACGGAACTCAAAACTAGACCAAAAACAACACTAGTGTGCGCCCTTGGCACGTCGCGCCAGGGGCGCAAAAAGCTCACTAGAAATTGCATTTTGGAAAATTTGAATTTTGAAACGGTTGGTCTAAAATTGGGGTTAGACCCAATTTCTGACTAAATTTGACCCCCCGAACAAGAATATGGTGTCTGATTTGTAATATCTCTCACAAATTTTCAGATATTTAGATATTACGATTTTGGGCACTTTCAAGGCACATTTTTGGGCACTTTTTTAGTTCTTTACACCAGAATTGTATGGTTTTAAACTCACGTACATGTACCCACCATAACTTGATTAATGATGTATGCCAAGCTTCTATGATGTTGAGGGCCTTATGTCAAGATTATGCAAACTATGAATGATATGATTTTTGAAAGGGCTATTGTGCATGTTATGAGATATGAGAATATTGTCAAAAGTTATAAAAGTTGTAAAGCCCTATTTTGATGTTATGAATCTTTAGTTTTGAAGAGATACTCTGTGAAAATATTATGATATTATGATGATATGCATAGCATGGCTGTACGTATGATTTGAATATTCCTTTGGATTGTAACCTAGTACTGAGAGGACATTCGTAGATAACCATTGTCCTATATCTATTCTACCACCATAAATTTATGAATTAGCTAATGGATCCATATAACTCATGTGACATGATTGATCAAAAAGGATGGAGTTCCCATATGATACATGTTATTTAAACATAGAAATAGGTGGTTTCCCATAAGGTTGTTATCATAAGTTAATTGAAAAAGGATGGTGTTCCCGTAAGGTGTTTAAGAAGAACTTTCTTAAATGGGTTAGTTCTCGTAAGGTGAGTGTTTGATTTACTATGGCAAGTAGACCATTCCTTGTTCAGTGTGGAGTCAAATCAGGATTCCATATCATAGCTCGCTTGGTTTTACTTGTTGTTTTGGTCTATTCACATCTATGTATGATATGTTATATGATTTGATGATTCCTCATGCATATTTTTGCAAGGGAATGAGCATCCATGACATATTTAGCTTATACCAATTGATTATGTTATGCATATTGCTTTATTATGGCTTCTACTCTTTCTTGCATTGAACCCCACATACTTGATACATTCCAAGTACTAATGCATAATTTTTCCTATATGATCTAACCATGTGACGTTGCCCAAGTCACACCTCCTTTTTAGAGGATAAGACGGTCGATGTCAAGATATAGAACCTAATTAAGGTTAGGTTCAACCCCACAGGCGATACGTAGACTCACTAAAGTTCACCAATATACAATCCAAGTAATTAACTGGCTCAATTCCCCAAAGGAGGGGTTTGCAATAACTAATGAGAAAATAAACTATCATGAGAGAAAAATCAATAATAGAGAGCAACTAGGGTATTGTGTTCCCCATGATTCACCAACTCAATATCATTGGATAACCTAATTCCTGCGTAGTGTATAGCAAGGATGGTAATTTAAGTTCACCAAACCCTTTGATCAAAGTTTAGAGGCAAATTTCACTATGTGACTCGACCCATCTTCATAGTGTGCATTACTAACACCTATTAGTCCTAGTACAATGTCCCCTTGGCCTAGTTTGGTTGATTATTTAATGAGAACAGATCAATCGAATCCTGTTAATTAATCTCTTTTCCTATTCATTACTACCTTGGTCCAGTTAGTAATACTAGACAAGTTCTACTGTTTGCGACTATCAGAAAACATGTAAAATGAAAAGAGATTAATTAATACATGCATATACACCTTACAAGAATTATGAATTATCCGATTATACTTTGTTAGTTCTTCATGGTTTCCACAACCCTAGTTGTGGATTTAGCTACTCATGCTATGTGTAGATGAAGATATTATGAATTGAGAAGACATGATTAAACACTTACACGATTAAATTAATAACAAGAAAATCCAAAGTCAATGAATACTACAAGCTTGAAGATCAAATTACACAAGTGTTCTCAAAGACTCTCTCACATATTTCTCTCTAAAAATATTGAGTTCTCTGAGGGCTAACTTACGACTACACAAAACTGACGTGGATTGACAAGAACTTCTAAAAAATAACCTTAAAACCTAGTTATAATAATTAAAAACAAGTCATAAACAAATTAGGAAAACTGGTCAGTACGCCATACGAAAGGTACTTTATGACTCGTATTTTCTTCTACGATTCGTAGTCGGGGTCTCATAATTAGTTGCTGGAATTTCAAACTTTACTTCTGCGGTACCCATTCATGACTCATGAAGTATCTTACGATCTGATAACTTTCTTGTAAGTCCGTTTCTCTAATCCTCAGGGCACGAATGGTATTTTACATCTCATAAACCTCTCCACCAGTTGTTTGCATGTTCGTAGACTTCAACTTCAGCAAATAGCCCCTCACTGGAAATCCTCGCTAAACCTATCTACAACTCGTATAATACACTACAACCTGTAGAAAGTCTCATACAATAGCAAAAACTAGATACTTCTGGATTTTTTCCCAAAATCATGGCCAACCTGTCCTACAAATTTAAACACAAAAGCACATAAAACCGACAAATTTCACATTGAGAACACACAAGATCCTAAGTTTTAAGCATAAAATGTGTTGTATTTTGGTAGAACATCAACACCCTCAACTTAAAATTATTGTTTGAGCTTAAGCGATAGACTCAATCTATATACATAATACATTAACACATATACCTCAACTTAATGGAATACATCACATACATCTCCGACTTAGATACCCACACTAACTTTTCAAAATAGATTCAGATTGACATTTAGCAAACCAAAGCAGGTGGTGCACATGACAACACAACAATAACAATTAAGGGGTGATCAGCAATCCACAATCACTGAACAAGTCAAATATTAACAATGCAATGCAAATGCCCTCACAGAAAGAAGTCCCATATTTCATACTCAATGATGTTTTCATGTTTGACCTTGGGACCATGCAAAACCCGCACTCTCACAAAAGATATTCATGCATAATAACCAATACCATAGGCTTGCCCCTATATCCAAGACTCAAACCCTTAACTAATTAGGACATTCTAGGCTTGTAATGTAGGCTCAGGGGCTTTGGTATGGTATTTTGGAAAAATAATGACTAAAGGCCCTCCTTGAAACTGTATTTTTCAACACTTTTTCCTCACCATTCTTCTACTTTCACCTTATTCTCCCTTTTTCCTATTTCAAGCTTCTCTATGTGCTTTCTTACCATTTTTTAGCTTTTTACCTTATTTTCATACTTAATTTTATTTTTTAGTTCTCAATGAAGGCATCTTTCATTTTTGTTGCACCCAGTACATGATTTTTCTCCTTTTGCTCCGTATTCTTGACTCATCCCCTTATTTTTATGCTTTACCCTTACATCCACCACCCTCAACTTAGTCTTTTAACCTGTGTTGAGGTGTACAATATCCATCTTCTGAACCAGGACCACTTTTGGTAGCCACCCTTAACTTAGGCTTTTGCCTTCTGTCAGTGTACATAATGTTCAAGGAAAGACTAAGGCTAATTTAATGATTTTTCACTAAATAAGGGCTAGGTTAATCAGGTGTTTTTAAAGAATAGGTACATGTTAGGCTCAAAGAATCAGAACAAGGGATATATCATTAATTTGGTTGGTTATTTTTAGGCTAAAGTGGACTACTTGAGAATAATGACCTAAGATGCTTTTCTAATCTAATTAATCTAAAATCTAACCTAAAGTAATAAGACAAGTTCTGAATTAGCAAAAAATACATAAATTTATCAAATCATGCTCATAATCACATGGCACTGCATACATTATCAACAAAAGACTCACAAATCATGTTTTTTATTTCAATATACCCTCACATATCAGAATAGATATTATTAGACACCTAAACATGCATGGTTACTATCTAATTACTTATGTGCTACCAAATTATAGCACATCTGATACCTAAAACTTGTGATTTGTGAGTTCTCAAAGTCACATTTATGGATTTTAGGTGTTTTTGCAGGAAAAGAAGATTGGTACAATTTGGGAAGATTGCAGACTTTTTTTGTTTTTGCAGACTTATGAGACTCTCTACGAGTCGTAGAGCAATCTACGGGGCATAGAGTGGGCTTTGTAGGGATTTCCAGTGTTTGACAAAAGTTTGAAGATTTGATGTTCAACCACACGAGACCTCTTTACGACTCCTAGTTCACTCTACGAGTCAGATTGAGGGGTTTCGAGCAACTTTCCAGAGAAGGACTAAAAGATGCAGATATGGATTATGAGAGGTCAATACGAGTCATAGATCAGACTATGACTCATGAAGTTGTTTCATAGTAGTGAAGTCCAAGATTCAAGAAGATAAACATGAAAGCCCAATTACAACTCATAAACCCAATTACGAGTCGTAACTGCGAGTCATAACAGCCGCTAATTATTTTTTCTAATATCTTTAGGGACTTATTTGTAAATACTATAAATAGAAAATTTTAGATCATTAGAAGCAGATTTTCAAAGAATAGAGTAGAGAGCACAAAATTAGAGTAGCTTTAGGGTTTTAGACTTGGAGACAAAATAATGGAGAGAAGAATACACTTGTGGATTCATTTCATCTTTCAATCTTGTGATTCTCAATACAAATTGGGTTTACTTATTCTTCAATCTATTTGGGTAAGCGATGAATTATGTTTTATAAATCCATGATTTCTTTACATGCCCATAGCATGATTAGTTAAACCTACAACTTGGGATTGTGGGAACCATGAGAATCTAACTTAAAAAATTGGGATAATTAGCACTTATTGGAATGGGTATTTGCATGTATTAACCAAACCTCTTCATTTTGCATGTTTTCTAATAGTGTCCAACATTAAATCTTTCCTAGTGTCATGATCCCGACCAAGGTAGTGATGAATAGAAAAAGAGATTGGTTAACAAAATTCAATTGATTCCTTCTCGTCTAATCAATCGAACTGTGCTAAGGGGGAGTTGACTGGGAAAATAGGTAATGATTTGGATAGAACACTATGGAGATGGTTGAAGTCCCACAGTGAAATTCGACCCTCACCTTTCACTAAAGGGTTGGAAGAACATAAATTACTATCCTCTATGCGATATTCTATAGAGAATAGTGTTATCTGGGGAAGTTGAGTTAGTGAATTATGGGTAACAAAATTACCCAATTTGCTCTCCATATTGACTGTCTCTCATTTTTAGTTAGTTTAGTTTATTTCTTATCAATCATTGTAAACCCCCCTTTCTTTGGGAATTGAGTTGTTTAATACTAGAATTGTTTATTAGTTAACCAATTTGTGAAGTCTTTGTATTCTCTATGAGATTAGACCCTAACCTTTGTTAGGTTTATTACTTTGATAATCGCTTTGTCCTATAAAAAAGAGTTGTGTGTTGAGCGTTAGCAAAGAATTATGGCGACGTTGCCAGGGAATACGGTGAGACTTTGATTGGATTCACTAGTAATTTTAATTCAAGTGTTAATTTCTTAGTTCCCTTGTATTTTACTTTTGTTTTTGTTTTTGTTTGTTTAGTTTCCTTGCAGGGTATACAGGTGTTCTATGCCCAACACAAGGAGTTAACGCATTCCCTTAGTTCCAATTAACTTAGAGATCCAATGATTAACAACATGAATTGCTCAAGAAGATACTAATATCACGGTTAATGAAGCTATAAATCGAAATCTTGATGTTGATGTTAGACCCCGTAATTAATTTAATGAAGGTCAATTACTAATTTGGAATTATTGGGATTGAGGTATATTCTAAATTTATTTAACTTAAGGTGTGGGAGTATGGAATCAAGTGAATTTGGCGGATAAAATTTAAATTGAAGTCGGAAGTCCTCAATTGG
>JAOTQR010117256.1:10511-21254 GCA_025774065.1 Solanum ossicruentum | reverse complement strand
TTCATGCCACACCATCAATAATGCTAACTCGGGTCATCGTATATCTTTGCTTCCCTTGAATGAATAGAGTAACAGTCATAATGAGCCTCCTCAAGTATCAATTTGATCAAGTCACCCATCTTGAGTACATAATATGGCCCCTAATCCTCAAACCACCATTAGAATCAAGCATGACTTCCTTAGCTTTATCTCTAGATACCTTGTCTCAGATGATGCACAATTTTTCATCCTCAAACTACCGCTCATGGATATGATCTATTAAAGAAGAACGAGCGTCCATAAAAGTAAGCACCCCACTCTCATCCGAAAGTTGTAATCTTATCAACTTACTGACCAATATCTGAACATCCCTAGGAAAAGGTTTATCAACATAAATAGATGCAAGACTTTCCATACTAGAAGTCTTTTGACTCAATGCACCGGCCATCATATTGGCCATTTTCGGATGGTATAGAATAATCAAATCATCATCCTTTATAAGCTCAATCCACCTTCTCTGCCTCAAATTTTGGTCTTTTTAGATGAAGATACACTAAGTGGTTAGTCAAAATCTCATAATGAACCCCATATAGAGAGTCCCACCACAACTTCAAAAATGAAGACAATCGCTGCTAGCTCTAAGTCCTACTAGATTCAAAGTGAAGTAAAATAGGTGTTTCACTTTGAAAGGTTTAGACTAAAGCATATTATTTAAAACAAACAATCTCACTATAAAAGAAAATATAACTTTTAAGGGAAAGGATCCAAGAACCTCTTTACAGGTAAAAAAATGAAAAAAGATCCAAAATCTCTTTAAAAGGTATTAAAAATATATTTTTGTGCAAAATAAAGAATGTCAAGAAATAATCAAACCTTGAATACAATTGGTACTAATAGTTAGGAATACATATAAATTTCTGTCATTGTTTTCTTACCAAGATTGAATTCAAAGTAACTCTTGCAAATTCAAGTGGTACCTCAAGCATACTTAAGTATCAACAAGATTTGTTCATCTTACTTCAAAAAACCTTTTTGATTATACTAATCCTCATAGGTCAAGTGTCCTCATAATAAAGGAAGTCCCATTTTACACATGTATGAAACATTCGATTTAAGGACATTCTGCAAAATACGCTCACACTCTGAAGGACGTTTCATGCATGCAATTGTGATACCATATATGTGGACTTTAGTAAATCATCAATAATTTGAGAATATTTGAAATGAGATCATTTGGAGCTTATAATTGACTTGTAATGCAGGCTTAGTGGTTAGGAAGTTCATTTGGGATAAAAGCAACTTAAATATCCCACCTTAATTATCACATCGAATTTGTGCTTCTAATGGTTGAAACTCATTTGACACTTGATCCTCTTTGTTGTCCTTTCCTTTTATTTCGACTTCCTAGAGATTTTTTGGGATTTTGTTTTTGTTTCACCCCCCCTTTTTTTTGTTAAAGCACTTTCTTCTTCTCTTTCCTTGACCTTGTACGAGTATTCTTTCTTTTCTTATTCTTCTAACTTTTTTTTTCTTTTATACTTACTTCTCTAGAAATAGTCTTTGCTTCCTTGACTTTGAGACTTTGCATTTTTTGCCTTTAGGAACTCCAAACTTGGATCTTCTCTCATCATTTGTATATTTTTGTGCACTCAAGAAGGTTGAACCAAGAGAAGAATAGTACATGTTACCGCTCAAAAGGGGAATGACTAAGACGTGGTTTCCAAAGAAAAGTCTTCAGGCTCAAAGTAGGAAAAACTAGGGATTAATATGATTTGATGGACTTTGATAGGCACAACCAAGTCAAAGAAGGACTAGATCCTTTTTCAAACCAAACATTACTCAGGATTTCGCCTAAAAAGCATTTGAGCCATGTTCTAGATCAACCATGCAATGTGATTGACTTTTGATCTAGAGCTTATCGCACAATGCACTTTAAACTATGAGGTTAGTTTTATTCTTATCTTGAATGTCTTCAAGAGAATTTGCAAGCATCACAAAAATACGATGAGAGGTACCAAAAGAATCTATAATTTACCATAAAATCAATCCTTTTCATCCTACTAAATGTTTACATGCTCCTAACTATAATGGTCCCAATTGAATTGAAAATATGAATCTTAAAATATGTACACAAATTTATTGTTTGACATTTTGAAAAATGAATATCAAACCCGAAAAGGATTGCCTACATATCTCATTGAAATGAGAATCAGATACACGTAGTTCGTGAGAAAATTGTATAAAATATATACACAATTGGATCTTTTTTTCTTTTAGAATTGAGAAAAGAGCATCAAACCTAAGAAAGGTTGCCTACGTAGCTCATCGAGATGAGAATCAAGTATGCGTAGTTTGTGCAGATATGATATAAATGCTTTTAAAAAAATAGTACAATTTACTTCTGAAAGAAAGGGTCATAAATAGAAAAAATAATTTGTTGCGTAAAAAGTAAACTATTTTAAAAATAAAATTATATATTCACACTTTTTTTGCATTGAGTCAAACTTGAGAAGGGCTACTTACATATCATACCAGATGGTGAGAATCAGACTCGCGTAGTTCCTGAATAAATGGTATAAAATATGAACATAATTTGATTGATTTATTTTTTAAAAACTGAAAAAGAAGCACTAAATCCAAGAAGGGTTGTCTATGTATTTCATAGCGATGAGAATCAAATCAGGTACTCATAGTTTGTGCAAATATGGCAAAAATATGTCTTTTAAAAAAAATGATACTCCCTCCGTCCCATTTTATATGGCACCTTTTGACTTGGCATGGTGTTTAAGAAAAAAGAGAAGACTTTTAAAACATGTGGTCTAAAATTATTTTTAGATATTTGTGTAGTTGAGAATCATTCATTAAGGGTAAAAAAGGAAATTTTAAAGATAAATTGTTTCCAATTAAAGTAAGGTGACATTTTTTTGGGACGGATCAAAAAGAAAAGGGTGCCAAAAAAAATGGGACAGAGGGAGTACATTTTATCTCTGAAACAAAGAACCATAAAAATGAAGAAAATAATATATAAAGAAAATATTTTAGTAATAAACTTGAACATTCACACTTTTCTTTAGTTGATTTAAACTTGAGAAAGGTTGCAAACATATTACACCTATTACACCCAATAAATATTACGAAAATATCCCTAGATAGAGGAATGCTTACATAACGCATCTTCCAAAATCATTTTGGCAAATCCGAGGCTGGAATCATGATCAACACAAAAAGTTATGTGGAAAAAGAGTCTTGGTTATTTTAGAGCAACCAGATCAAAAGATAATTTTTCGGAGCGAAAAATGCAATTCCAAAAAAGTGTGTAACAAGTTCGTGTTGCAAACTTATCGTGGACTCTCAAATCGTACATGTCCATAACAAGTCTGTGTAGCGGACTTATTAGGGACTTACACTTAGTAGTTATCTTAATATCTTCTACGGGACTAGAAAATTGATTAGAAAAGTTTTGGGAAAAATGTATAGGTGCATAATAGGTCTGCATCCCAAAGCCGGTTCACCCAATTATACCAGTCAAGTTTAAAATTTTAAATATTTTAAGGGGCATTCTGGACTTTTCTCCACCCCTCCTAGACTTAACCCATGACTAACATAGGTCGTTTGTGTCTAAAAAGGGGTTTCAAACTCCATTCCTAAGCTTTCTACGCTATTCTAGCAAAAGCTAGGGCTAAGGAGAGAAGTAGAAGAGCGAGGGTTTCAACTTCAAAAGTGAAGATCGACAAAGGATTGATTGTTCTTCCAAATTTCAAGAATGTAAGTCTACCGAAAGCGTTGGATTAAGTTCATCCACGTGCCCTTTTGTCTACTTGAGTCGAGCTTGTGAGTAATAACCAAGCAATCCAAATCCTATAATTTTAAGTTCTAAGTTTTCTGCACTTGTTTGAGATCTCATGTATACGCTTGAGTGAAATTGATGAGCTGCATTGTTATTACCATGAAATCGCAATACTAATCGTATGCTTGATAGCCTAGCCCTAAATTTCATTGTTTCCTGTATTCTGACTGGATTGAGATCAAGAACCTAATTTTCTGAGCTGAGTAAGTTGAGCATGAGGAGCACATTTTCTTATTTTACATATGCACGTGGTGAGCACCTAATATGTCTTATGGTTGAGCATGATTGATATGATATTAACTAACTATAAAAGTGTGATGTTGAAGTCTTGAGTTGCATTGCAATGTTAATCCTGAGTTACTGAGCTATTTGAGAAATTGAGTTTAGTTGTTTGAGATAAGTCGAAGAGATGAGCTTGAGTTGATGTTCAGGAGCACATTTTAATCTTGAAAGGTGTATTGAGCATCGAGTTTGGTGAGAGGAAACACCCCAAAACTATGTTACCAGAGTAGGACAATTGTGCAGTTAACTCTGGCAGCTCATGTCCTAATAGATTGACATTCTCTTTGGATCTGAGACAGAAGGAGAGATTGAGATCCTTTACCTTGGCAAGTTTAGGATGGGCATGGCAACGATGTTTACTTCGTTATGCATCACCAAATTCATAGCGATGGAGATTTATGTCGATTAAAGAAACTTCCAAGCAAAACTTGATTGAGCATATCATGATTTTTGAACTGAGTGGGGTGAGAGGAAACACCCCAGAACTACGTTACCGGAGTAGGACAGTTGTGTAGTTAACTCTGGCAGCTCATGTCCCAATAGATGGACATTCTCTTTGGATCTAAGATAGAGGAAGAGGTTAAGATCCTTTACCTTGACAAGTTTAGCACAGATGTGGTAACGATGTTTACTTCGTTATGCATCACCAAATTCATAGTGGTGGAGAGTTATGTCGATTAGAGAAACTTTCAAGAAAAATTTGATTGAGCATATCATGATTTTCGAACTGAGTTGTATAAAATATTGAGTCTAATTTTAAAGCATTATTTCAAACCTTAAATGTGCATCATTTATTTGAGCTGAGTTATGAGGTGATAAGTTGAGTCTTGAGTCAAGTCGGTTGATTTGAGTCTGAGTCTTATCCATTTTCTTGAGCTATTTTACATACCATTATATTTCATGTACTAATGTCCACTTAGGTCTGCATCATTAATGATGCATATACAGGTGATAGAAGACTTCAGCAGGTGCAACATTGAGGTTCAGTTCCTCTGCATCTAGAGTTGGTGAGCCCTCATTTCTATCCAGAGGTGTCTTTCTCTCCATTTCTTTTGTTGGTTATTACTATTTTTTTTGAGTTGGATAGTCATCGCTTGTCATGGTACCATCTAGATGTTATAGGTAGAGGCTTCATAGATATTAAGTAGAGCATTATTAAGTATTTTATTTTCCAAACTTGGTCTTTGGAGATTATCTTATAAAAGCTTTACCACTTTATTGATATCTTTTATTTGAGTATTCTTCCGCTATTGAGTAAGATGCGATGATAAGGCTAGGTGGTTCACTTGGGGACTCAACAATGGTTCTTCAAGTGCCGACCATCCTAAGAGTACCACCCGAGGCTTGACAAACTTGGTATCAGAGCACAGAATTCAAGTATCCCAGAGAGTCTAGGAAGTAGTGTCCAGTAGAGTCTTGTTTATAGGTATGTTGTGCACCACACTTTATAAGAAAGAGGTTATAGGACATTAGGAAGGGTTATACTTTCTTGTATTCTGAGTTTGTGCGATAGAGTTTAACTCTATAAAACTCTTTTCTGATTCATGCATTATGCATTTGCAGATCATGCCTCCTAAGAGTACCACACTCCAAACAGATGCTTCAGCTAGCAATGTTGAGAATCCGCTATCAGAAGTGCCTGCCCAGATGGAGACAAGAGGTCGAGGTTGACCTGCTAGAATCACAGGAGTTTTACAGGTTCCTACTGCTCCACCTGCTCCTACCACAGAGGCTTATTAGAGGAGCTATTACTGTGCTCGCCCAATTGGTAGCCACACAAAGTGGGAGTTAAGGCTTACAGGCTCCTAGTTCTAACTACCATGAGCCATCGACCTCCACCAGACTTAAGGACTTTCTGAGGATAAACTAAATAGTCTTTACAGGGGGACCCCCAAAAATTTATTGATGAGATGTGGAAGGTGTTGAAAGTTATGAATGCGATCGAGATTTAAGGAGTTGAATTTGCCTCTTATCTGCTTAAAGATGTGTCGAATGTGTGGTATAACTAGCAGGAAAAGGGTCGAGGTGAGGATGCTGAGCCTGCCAAGTGGTGTGAGTTTGATGGTTCCTTTCTTGACCACATCTAGGAGTTGAGGGAGACAAAGATTGAAGAGTTCGTGAATCTAAAGCAAGAAGGGTTTACTATCAAGGAGTACAAACTCAAGTTCATCCAGTTATCCAAGTATGCTTCGGATATGGTTCAAAACATAATGGCAAGGATGAGTAATTTTATATATGGCTTGGGCAAGCATGTGAAAAAGGACTGTAAGGCAACTTTACTGATCCAAGGCACGGACATCTCTAGACTCATAGTGTATGCTCAGCAACTTGAAGAGGACAAGAAGAGTGATAGAGAGAAGAATCTAAAGTAAGAAAGCAAAGTCAGCAGGGCCTGAGCTTAGCCAAACTAAGAAGAATAAAGGAGATAAGTCATACTTTCAGAAGAGGCATCCAGGATATGCACCATTATCAGCAAATGCAACGACTCCAAGTAACAGGCATGATCAAAAATTCCAAGGTCAGTCAAACTTTAGAGCACAATATTCATAGGCTAGTGTGACCCTTTGTTCGAAAGGAAAGCCACCTTATAGGAAGTGTGGCAAGATGCATTTGGGATAGTGTAAAGAGCGAGGAAATAGTTGCTACACGGGTGGCCAGATATGTCATTTTCAGAAGGAATGTCCACTTTGGGGAAATAAGGCATAGTCTTCTACTACAGTACCACCAGCAAAAGGTAACTAGAGAGGTGTTGCACCAAGGAATGGTGGTGGAAAAAACCATCTATATGCAATGAGGAACCGAAAGGACCAAGAGTTTGCACCAGATATTGTGATGGGTATGCTTCGAGTGTTTACCTTTTTTTATTGTTATACTTTGCTCGATCTGGGTAACTATGCCCTCTGTGATGCCATATGTAACTAGTAAATTTAAGATTTCACCTGAGCATTTACTTGAGCCTCTCTCTGTTTCTACTCCTATTTTATTATATCCAAGAGAGTCTATAGAGATTGCGTAGTGTCCATCTACCATAGGAATACTCTTGTTGATTTGATTGAGTTAGTGATAGTTAACTTTCATATAATTCTTGGTATGGACTGGCTTCATGCCTACTATTCCTCTATTGACTGTAGAACTCGTACTGTCCAATTTTAGTTTCCAAATGAGCCAGTTATAAAGTGGAAGGGAGATTCTATTGTGCCTTAGGGTAAGTTTATTTCCAACCTTAAGGCTAGGAAGTTAATCTCTAGAGGATGTATCTATCACCTCGTGCGAGTTAAGTCTGACGATGTCGAGCCTCCTACCCTTGAGTCCGTATTGAGTGAGTTTCCAGAGGATCTACTTGGAGTTCCTCCTTGACTTCGGAATTGATGTTCTTCCCGATACTCAACCTATCTCTATTCCACCATATATGATGGCCCCTATTAAGTTGAAGGAACAGTTGAGAGATTTGCTAGATAAAGGTTTTATTATGCTGAGTGTTTTTCAGCAGACTGCTCCGATCCTATTCATAAGAAAAAAAGATGGTTCACTCAGAATGTACATTGACTACCATCAATTGAATAAGGTGACAATTAAGAATAAGTATCCCCTCCCAAGGATGAACAACTTGTTTGACCAACTTCAGGGTGCCACTATTTTCTCCAAGATAGACCTAAGATTAGGCTATCACCAGTTGAAAGTGAGAGGTTGCAACATCTCAAAGACGGCTTTCCGAACATAGTATGGTCACTTTGAGTTTATGCTGATGTCCTTTGGGTTGACAAATTCACCTAAAACTTTCATGGACCTAATGAACAGAGTATTCAGACAGTACCTTGACATGTTTGTGATTGTTTTTATCAATGATATTCTGGTGTATTCTAGAGACGAGAAGGAATATGCAAACCACCTCAGAATCACTTTACAGACCCTAAAGGAAAACGGGTTGTATGCAAAATTTTCAAAGTATGATTTTTGTCTCAGATATGTGGCATTCCTAGGCCATGTGGTTTCAGGCAATGTTATACGAATGGACACTCAAAAGATTAAGGCAGTTAAGAACTAACCCAGACCAACCTTTACAACTAATATAAGAAGTTTTTTAGGTTTGGCTGGCTACTAGCGCGAATTTTTTAATGGGTTCTCTATCATATCTGCACCATTTGCTAGACTAACTAAGAAGAACGTCAAGTTTCAATGGTCTGATGAATGTGAGAAGAGTTACCAAGAGTTGAAAATAAGATTGACTATTTCACCAGTTTTGACCCTGTGTGATGGAACAGAGGATTTCACAATATATTGTGATGCGTCTTGAGTCAGATTGGGATGTGTGTTGATATGGAGGAGAAAAATGACAGCTTATGCTTCAACACAACTTAAGGTTCATGAAAGGAGTTATCTAACTTATGATCTTGAGTTAGCAGCGATAGTGTTTTCTCTTAAGATTTGGCACCACTATATGTATGGAGCACATGTTGAAGTTTTCACAAACCATAAAAGCTTGCAATATATCTTTGCCTAAAAGGATCTTAATTTGAGGCAGAGAAGATGGCTTGAATTGCTCAAGGATTATGACATGAGCATCAGCTACCACTCAAGTAAAGCTAATGTAGTTGCTAATGCTCTTAGCAGGTTGTCTATGGGAAGCACCACTCATGTGGAGAAAGAAAAAAAGGAGCTAGCAAAAGAGGTTCACAGACTGGCATGACTGGGAGTTCAACTAGATGAATCTGGTGTAGGTGGAGTTCTTATGCACAATGGGTCTTCATCATCCCTAGTAGTAGAGGTGAAAGAGAAGCAAGACCAAGGTTGTATCTTACTACAATTAAAGGCAGATATGCATAAGCAAAAGATGATGACTTTCACCAAAGGGAGAGATGGAGTGTTGAGGTACCAAGGCAGGTTATGTGTTCCTAATATTGATGGCATACTAGAGAGAATCATGGAAGAAGCTCACAACATTGAGTATTCAATCCACTAGGGATCAACTAAGATTTATCATGACTTGAGAGAAGTTTATTGGTGGAGTGGAATGAAGAGATACACTACCGAGTTTGTTTCTAAGTGCCAGAATTGCCATCAAGTTAAGGTTGAGCATCAAAGGCCACTTGGAGTAGCCCAAAACTTTAAGATTCTAGAATGGAAATGGGAGATGATCAATATGGACTTCGTCATAGGATTACAGAGGTCTCATAGACATCATGATTCAATTTGGGTGAAAGTTGATAGCATGACAAAATTTGCACATTTTTTGGCAGTAAAGACGATTGACACTGCAGAGGATTATGCTCGGTTATACATAAGAGAGATTGTCAGATTGCATGGAGTAACTGTATCTATAATCTTAGACAAAAGGGCTTAATTTACTGCTTAATTTTAGAGATCCTTTCAAAAATACTTGGGTTCGAAGGTGAACCTTAGCACTGCCTTCCACCTGCAGATTGATGGCCAGGCAGAGCGTACAATTCAAACTTTGGAGGATATGTTGAGGGCCTGCATCATTGACTTCAAAGTTAATTATGATTACCATTTACCATTGATTCAGTTCACCTATAATAAAAGTTTCCATTCGAGCATTTAGATAGCTTCAGATGAAGCACTTTATGAGAGGAGGTATAGAGTTGGTTCGAGGTGGGTGAGGCAGAGTTGATTGGGCCCGACTTAGTTTACCAAGCTATGGGGAAGGTGAAGATCATATGAGACAGATTGAGAAATTCACAGAGACGATAAAAATCCTGTACTGATGTTAGGAGAAGAGACTTAGAGTTCAAGGTTGACGATTAGGTGTATTTGAAAATGTCACCTATGAAGGGTGTGAAGCGATTTGGGAAAAAGGGGAAGTTGAGTCCGAGGTACATTGGTCCCTATTAGATTTTGAAGAGAGTGGGAAATGTATCTTATTAATTGGAGCTACCACAAGAGCTAGCAGACATCCATCTAGTCTTTCACATTTCTATGCTTAAGAAGTGTTTGGGAGACCCACAACTGGTTGTGCCTGTTGAAAGCATTGGAGTGAGAGATAGATTGAGCTATGAAGAGATTCCTATTCAAATCTTTGATCATCAGATTTGCAAGTTAAGAACCAAAGAGATTGCATCTACTAAGGTGTTGCAGAGAAATCAGTTTGTAGAAGAAGCTACTTGGGAGGCAGAGAAGCATATAAAAGCAAGGTACCCGCATTTGTTTCTCCCTTCCAATAACGAGGAATTTGATGGTAATAATTATTTCCTACTCTTTCAGACCCCTTCTATTATGAGTTTGAAATAGCAATAGAGTCCTAGAGTTCGATTGATGATATATTGATTGTTTATTTGCTTAATTGCTTTGTATCTAGATTACACGAGTGAGTTTAGAATTTCTTGATTTTAGAGTCCATGAGTGTTATTTGTGCCTTGAGTCCAACTATAGTCATACTTCATTCGAGGGAATATTTGTCACGCCCCAAGAGGGTACCTAAGACGTGGCCGGCACCTAGAGACTATACTAGTCCCCAAGCGAACCACTTGGTCTCATCACATTCATCAAACTCAACAAATCAGCAGAAGATAAAAGGAAGTAAATAGGCACAACTGATCTAGTCTTAAAATATTATCATAAATAAAAAGGCTAGTAAAAGAACTAGCTCACAATCTTCACAACCAACATACGACTCTAGC
>JAOTQR010117245.1:0-24605 GCA_025774065.1 Solanum ossicruentum | reverse complement strand
ACATAAATAAAGCTAGAAGTTAACATACCTTTCAAGCCCCTTACTAGACCCAAGTCTTCATAGCCATCAAACCAAGCGCTTCCTCGACCAACTAACGCCTCCACGCCACTTAGGGGACCCAATATACCAAGCTTGAAGTGTCAATTAATCGAAAAATTAAAAAAATGAAATTTCCCCTTGGGTACTATAGCAACCCGAGAGGGGTGCTATGCTATCATGGCTCTCTTTTTTTTTTTTTCTAATTATGGGAACTCTTCTTATACAAGAGATGAAAACATATATATAGGCAGAAGTCTCCACTTGAACTAATCAAAAAGAGCCACAACATATGAATCCACGAACAATTTAAATCTTAAAGACTACACTTTAGAAGAAATTTACATTTGGCCCCAAACTTTACCAAATTGGACTAATTAAGGACTTACGTGTTCTAACTTACGGGTTTTAACATATTTGATCAGTTATATGGTGCCAAATGCTTTTCAAAAATTGATCTGAGATTGGGGTATCACCAAGTGAGGGTGAAGGAGGAAGATATACCTAAGACTACTTTCAGAACACGGTATAGTCACTTTGAATTTCTTGTTATGTCATTTGGGCTAACGAATGCACCAGCAGCTTTTATGGATCTGATGAATAGGGTATTTAAGCCATTCTTGGATGTGTTAGTGATAATATTTATAAATGACATTTTGATATATTCAAGTTTAGAAGAGGACCATGCAAATCACTTACGACAAGTGTTCCAGGTTCTTCGTGATCGACAGTTGTATGCCAAGTTTTCTAAATGTGAATTTTGGCTAAAATCAGTGGCATTCTTGGGTTATATTGTGTCTAAGGAGGGAATAAGAGCTGATTCACAAAAGATAAATGCTGTGAAAGATTAGCCAAAGCCAATGATACCCACAGAAGTTCGGAGCTTCCTAGGTTTGGCAGGTTATTACATAAGGTTTGTTGAAGGTTTTTCTTCCATTTCTGTACCTCTAACAAAGTTGACATAGTAGGCAACCAAGTTCCAATGGAATGATGCATGTGAAAGCAGCTTCTAAGAACTAAAAAATAAGCTAACTTCTACACCTGTGCTAGTACTTCCAGAAGGCACGGAGGGGTATGCAGTGTATTGTGATGCTTCAGGAATTGGCTTAGGTTGTGTGCTGAGGAAGCATGGCAGGGTAATTGCTTATGCATCCAGACAACTACAACCATATGAGAAGAATTACCCAACTCATGATCTTGAGCTAGCAGTGATTGTATTTGCTTTGAAAATATGGCGCCACTATTTGTATAAGGTTCACGTTGATATATATACTGATAATAAGAGCCTGCAATCATTTTTAAGCAGAAGGATCTAAATTTGAGATAGAGGAGATGGCTAGAACTAATATAGTATTACGACGTTGATATACTATACCATCCGGGGAAGATAAATATGATAGCTGATGCTCTGAGTCGTAAGGCAGTTATGACTACTGGTGATTAGGCTGTGGTTAGTCAAGGGGTATCTAAGGATCTATGTCAACTAGCCAGTTTGGGAGTTCGCCCTCTTGAAACTCCAAAGGAAGGGGTTATTGTACATAATGCAACAATGTCTTTATTAGTAATGGAGGTGAAAGAAAAACAGTTCGAGGATCCTGTTCTACGACAACTTAAGGAAAAGGTGAGTCAGGGCATGATAAAGGGCTTTGACCTTACACAAAATAGAGTACTTTATTTCCAAAATAGATGATGTGTGCCTGATATTAATGGGTTAAGAAATAGGATAATGGAAGAACCCCACCATTCCCGATATTCCATCCATCCAGGATCGACAAAGATGTACCATGACCTGAAGGGAGTGTTTTGGTGGGGAAGCATGAAAAAGGACCTTGCAAAATTTGTGGCTCATGTCCAAATTGTCAACAAGTGAAGGTAGAACACCAAAAGCCAAGAGGTTATATGCAGTGTGTAGAACTTCCAACCTGGAAGTGGGATATGATCAATATGGACTTTGTTACTGGTTTACCTCGCTCATATAAGAAGTTTGACTCCATATGGGTAATAGTTGACTGACTCACAAAGTCAGCACACTTCCTACCAGTCAGGAGTGATTATACAGTGGAGGAGTATGCCAAACTGTACCTTAAAGAGATATTCGGGCTACATGGAGTCCCAATCTCCATTATATCTGATTGAGGGGCTCAATTCACTACAAAACTTTGGAAGTCTTTCTAAAGGAGTTTAGGAACACAAGTAAATTTGAGTACAACATTCCACCCTCAAACTGACAGTCAAGCAGAATACACTATTCAAACACTTGAAGATAAGTTGTGAGTTTGTGCATTGGACTTTAAAGGTAGCTGGGTGGACCATTTGCCACTTATTGAGTTTGCCTATAATAATAGCTACCATTCAAGTATCAAGGTGGCACCTTCTGAAGCTTTGTATGGAAAGAAGTGTAGGTCGCCAATTGGACGGTTTGAAGTGGGTGAAACCACCTTGCTTGGGCCAGATTTAGTATGCCAAGCCATGGAAAAAGCTAAGGTAATACAATAGTGGCTAGAAATAGCCCAAATTCATCACAAATCATATGTGGATGCTAGGAGGAGAGGCTGGAATTTTTAATAGGAGATTGAGTATTTTTAAAGGTGTCTCCAATGAAAGGGGTTATGAGGTTTGGTAAGAAAGGAAAACTGAGGCCACGTTACATAGGGTCATATAAAATTATTAAGAAGATCGGACAGGTTGCATATGAGCTAGATCTACCCCAAAAGCTTTCAATGGTTTGTCCAACTTTCCATGTCTTAATGCTTCGAAAATGAAAAGGTGACCCATCCCGTATCACTCCTATTGAGGATGTGTAGGTTACAGAAGATCTTACCTATGAAGAGGTACCTATTTCTATTTTGGATCTTCAAGTTAAGAAGCTAAGGAATAAAGAAATAGCTTCAGTGAAGGTGCTTTGGAGAAATCAACAAGCAAAAGACATGGGAGGCCGAGGATACGAAGAGATAAAAATACCCTCACTTATTTGAAGCTAAAGAGGACACCCAACATGCAGAATTGGAACACTAATAGGTATGTATGATTGAATACTTGGTGTGTTGTTAAAGGTTTATTTAAATCAAGGTTTGTACATAGTTAAGCTACCCAATTGTGCTAACATTCGAGGACGAATGTTCCTGGGGGGGGGGGGAAGATGTAACACCCTATATTTTACATGTAGTAATGCTCTATAAATGAATCATGTTATGGTTTGGTCAAATTAGCATCAATTCTTTAAAGTGCTTGAATCTCGTGTTAATGGGTGATATGAGCGTCTAACAAGGATCGAGTGTAAATGTGTTCTGTGTTAAATTGAGGATATCTCAGCCCTAAAGAAAGTAAGAGAATTAACATGTTTGTATGAATTAATAATCTAGTAGGTGAGTCACCTACTTTATTAGCTTAAATTTGCTAGATCAAAGGAGACGAGGCCCGACGTCGAATTTTCCCAAGTCTGATTACGAATAAAATCTGTTTTAAGGGTGTAATTTTAGCCCATGTTTTAGCATCATAAATGGACCTTATTTTCAATCCAAGAAGAATGTAAGAAGGTCCCAAGTGTAACACAAACCACTTGGCTATTTGGGCCAAAAACCAAGTAAGAAGAAAGCTGGAAATTGGCAGCCAAGGTCCATCAGATTTGATGCCCATTTAGGCCCAATTTTGGGGAACTAGCTATTGAAAAATTAGCCTAATTATATGTGATATTAGTTGGTCAAGAGGTCAAAAGAAATTCAGCCAAATAACTTTATAAAAGGGATCAAAACAATTCCCCAATAATTCTCCACTTACACAGAAAAAATATCAGCTTTATTCTCTATGTTTTCTCTAAACGTTTCTTGACATTATGTAGCAGCCAAAAGGATCTTTTAGAGTTCTTAAGGAGGATCGCAACTTTGAAGATAAAGGTAAGTGATTATAGTTGTGTTTTTAGTAAGGTTTCTTCATTAAAATCAAGAAGTATATGATAGTATGTTATACTGGGAATTCTGGACAACATGTGTTCAGAAAATTACTGCACACTTACCTTTTGTATTACTAACTTCTATATGGTTTGTGGGCTGTATTATGAAGAGAATTTGATGTTATTAAGATGGTTTGAGTTATACATATCACCCAAAGGTTGATGCCCTGATTTTAGTTTCATTTAAATAATGAGTTTTATTGCTATCTTAAGTATAACGTTGGTTGGAAGTTGTGGCCTGTTGGATTGAAGGCTATTGACTCACGTACTTCATGAGTTCTTGGGTGATATTCTAAGATAGTATTATCACTATTTGCATGTGTAAATGTTGTTGGAACAGTTTGGTTAGAGTTGGAAAAGGTTTGGAATTGTCGATGTCGAAATGTAGCGAAAGGGGGGGGGGGTAACGTTATGCTGTCCATTTGTAGGTTGTGTAGAATTGTTATGTGTTATGCTTTATGGGCTATTGGGGGACTATTAAGGGTATGAAATAAGTTGTATGTAATGTGTACATAAGAATGGTTTCCAGAAAGTACGATTATAAGTGACAATATTGAAGAAATGCCTTTGGGGCAATAATTAAAAGATTGTTGTCCAGGTGTTAGTTTTTATGATATTGGGCTGCCAAGAAGTGTTTTGTTGCTGCTAATACTAGTCTTATTGCCTAATATGCCGTAGATTAATATTTAAGGGAAAACCAGCCACTATAAGATAGTAACGAGGTTATACAACGAGGTACGTAAGGCTACTTGATTTCGTATCATTTGGCATGAAATATAGAGTCCTCCTTAATAGATAAAGGTAATTGCCAAGTCCGATACAACTATTAACCGTGTCTCCATTTTTTTCACATTTTCATGTGCTCTCGTACATTGGCAGTTTCAAATCAGCATATACACGTGAATACCAAGTTACATGAGTTCTTGTTGCTAAATAAAGTTCATGAGTTGTTTCACCTCATATGCATTTCATTATGTATGTAACATGCTTTAGTCATTGTCATATTGTCTTGTATGATTGTATATACATCATATGTTGTATATACAACCCTAAAACTCCAATATTTTGACCACTAAAAGAATCATCTCAAGAGTAATTGAAAGATAAAATATATTTTTTTGATGGGTAGTAGCTCGAGGGGTGGAAAAATCACCTAGCCAGGGACAATCCTATCATGGGTGGTAGCCCGAGGGGTTAAGGAAGAACCTAGCAAGGGACGATCCTGATACAATTTAACCACTGATGAGCTGGTCATTTGTATTACATGATGTGCACCAAATATACAGTAAAGGTAAAGTAATATAAAGAAAATAAAGTACAGGATTCCAAAGTATATCCAAAGGTGGTCTCTTATTCCACACAAGTGCATAGTTTCATTTGAAGTTGTTACTTAAATACAACATTTCATGGCTTACATACTCAATACATTATATCATACTGACGTCCCTTATGGGGGACCTATATTTCATGCTGCAGGTACAGGTGCTAGTAGAGGCAACAAAATCTACCATATCTAATTCAACAAAATCACAAGGCAACAACTTATGCAAAATGCAAGTAGGACAACCCCTATAAACTTTCCCTGCAACAATAGAGGCAACAATAAGAGTAGTCACTTCATATGACTCAAGCTACATTTCGGGGTCAACATGGAACTTTTAAGCAACAAAAGGGTAGCAAAGGAAAGAGTGGCACTCAGATCAATCAAAGCATATACATCAAAGTCAAAGATTTTCAACATACTGGTGACAACATCGAGGACCTTACTAACCCCTTGCCTCCCATGTAGTGCATAAAACCGATTGTGCCTTGGGCACCACCTTGAGGACCATCTCTAGCCAAGGGAATCGCATTTGCATTGCATACCTTACCATGGTTTCTTGGACAATCTATCTTCTTGTGACCAAGCTCCCCACAACCAAAGCATGCATTGGAGCCCTTCCAACACGGACTATTATGACTCTTCCCACATGTAGGGCACACATCCATATCAGCCACACCACCAACGCCTTGAGTCCTAGGGAAATCATTGGAAAACCTCCTATTAGTAGCATAAGAAGGCCTTTGGCCATGATTAAACCTAGTACCGTTTTGGAATTTACCCTCAAACTGGGCCCTCTTGGCCTTATGCCCCCTTCTCTTCCTCAATTTCTCTTCTTCCACTTACTCAGCATAGGTCATCAACCGAGACAAGTCAATGTCAGTAACTAGCATGGTGGACTGGCATTCTTCACTCACAAAGACAGAGACCCCAATCACAAATTTGTTTATCCTAGATCTAGGATCGACCACCAAATGAGGAGAATACTTTGAAAGTTTATTAAACTTGAGGGCATACTCCCTCACACTGGTAACACCTTGTTTCAAATTTATAAACTCTACTAACTCTGCTTTCCTAAGCTC
Organism: Solanum ossicruentum; assembly: GCA_025774065.1. NCBI lineage: Eukaryota > Viridiplantae > Streptophyta > Magnoliopsida > Solanales > Solanaceae > Solanum > Solanum ossicruentum. Next base: position 18,217 of record JAOTQR010117245.1, on the reverse strand, counting down.
AAGAAGGAAAACCGATTAACAAAAGCTAATTTGAACTCCTCCCAAAGTATCACAAAATCATTTCCCTTCTCCCCCTTCCATTGATCATACCAAATTTGAGCTACCCCTTTGAGTTGGTACGCCGCCAATTCCATCTTTTCATTTGGTCCAACACCCATGATATTCAAAATTTTGTAGAACTCATCAATGAACTCTTGTGGGTCTTCATCCCCTTTGATCCATTAAAACCGGAGGATTCATCCTCATGAAGTCCCCTACCTTAGCTTCGAGGTAGTAGCATGAGGGGCTTGGGCCTCTTGATTGACTTGGTTGGCCACCACTTGGGCAAGCATAGTGAGAGCATCCTGGAGCTCACTGTTGGTAGGTTGCTCCTCGAGAGTTTGAGCCCATTTTCCTGTAGTGTTTGGCATGATCCAGCATAGAAAAGAAAAATCATTAGGGAGGGAAAACTTACCACAACTCTGTAGCATGACTTAGAATATGAAGAAGCGAAACATTTTGTAAAACGTCTCATAGCCTCCTATTCATAGTCATGGTGCGCTTCAAAACCATGAATAGGACTCTAATCGATGCGGTGTGTTGGACTACGAGGATCTATCAACCTAAGTAAGACTCTTAGAACATCATTACACATCCTTGGTCGCGAAAGCAATAGAAACAACATAAAAGAGAAAGAATAGGGGCAATTGGACTAAGGGAAAAGGTTGCGCAACATCATAATCCAAAGACAAGAGACAAGCTCATATCATAGACATCAAGAACAATAGAGTCAAGGCTCTTAAAATAGATACATAACATGTCTAAATAATACATCTAATACATAGATAAGAGTAGGGGCCAAGACAAAGCAACCCGGCTCACCCTCATAGTCAAAATAGAAAATAAAGAAGATTGTCACAATACATAATAAGAGCAATATAGACTAAGGTCCTCGAAGTGGAGGACTCACTACAAGCTTGAGTAGTATTGATCTAGCAGCATGGAGGAGTCGGATGATCAACTTGATCACCGGTCCCTACATGGTGATATCATGTAGGAAAGAGTATGTATTAGTATGTTTGAATGTACTAAGTATGTAGGATGCAATGCAACAAGAATCAGGCATCATAATCTAAATGCATATTAATAGACAATAGACAACATATAGCAATATGACATGTATGCTCAATGCTAAAGTAAAACATGCTTAATAACTCATGCTCATATAAGATATCATATGTGTAGAATAGACCAAGATAGATTTACAAAGTGCAAACCCCTTGATAGGTTAGTGATGATGTCGCCCCATCACTTAGGTGGTGAAGTACTAACCCTTCACTCGGTTGGTGATGATGGAACCCCAATACCTAGGTGATGAAGTACTAACCCTTCACTCAGTTAATGGGTACAACCCCCAACTTGGTTAGTGATGATGCCACCCCATCACTAGGTGGAGAAGTACAAACCCTTTCCTCGGTTGGTGAGCATAAACCCCCATCTTGGTTATCCGGGTTCCTAGCCCCCCCGGGATTAGGTATGGTCTAATGCAACACTTTATATAGGATTTATCATAACATAAACTTATTTCATCATCATAACATCAATCATATCATATCTCATGCTTTGGACCTTTAATTCCTCAAGAAATCATAACCGGACATTTTAACAAACACTTAGAGGGTGTGAAATGGTATTGTAAAATCATGCAATTTAGAGATGAAATCATGCAAGAAAATCCCATGTAAAACCTCCAATCAACACCTTACAACACCGTCAAGAAATATAGATTAAAACCCCTCATCAAATCTTAGAATAGAACCAAGATTTATAGCTCAAAACATAGCAAAATAGTCACAACTTTACCCAGCTTTACATAGTTCATAGACTTGTTCATAATAGTAAACCTATTTGTAAAATCAACTTTAAATCATGAAAATTGAGTAAAAAGGAGATTAGGTCACCATGGGTGAAAGGACCCAATGGAGAAAACCCACATACTTTAGCTTTGAAGATGCTCTTGATGAAGATTGAATTGAAGTTTGAAGGAAATTCTTAGTTTTGGATGAGGGTTTTGTGACTTGCATTTTGGAGTGAAAATATGGCTAAGTATTTGAGTTAGTATTGGAAAATGTTTAGGATGATATGAGGGTGAAATAAGGCTAAGTATAGGTAAAAACACGTTTGGGAACACATGGGCCCAAGACCCAAAAGCCTTGGACCAAGATAGAAATCACTAGTAATAAAATACATAGGTCTGTATCTGGTCCGCAATGCGGACCTATCATGGAGGTCATATTAACACATCTCTATGACAATTGTGCATCGCATTGCTGTCGCGGATCGATTCTGGATTAAAAAATTACAAAAATTGAAAGTACTAATCATTTGCTCTTAAAACAAGGTTAGACCCTTTTCCCCTAATATTGACCCCCTGAACATGAATATGAAGTCAGATTTTTGATATCACACATGAATTTTGAGATATATAGAATTTAAAATTCAGGCATTCTGAGGCATATTTTTGAGCACTTTTTGGGGTCATTTCAATACAAAGCCTCAAAAAAGCCATCTGATGTTGGAATGATAACCCTTATTGTAAGAAAACTCTACCAAAGGCAATAACTGATCCCACCTAGCACCAATGCCAATAACACATGGTCGAAGCATATCCTCTACCACATGAGTAGTCCTCTCAAATTGCCCATCTATTTGAGGATGAAATGTTGTACTCAGGTCTAACTAGGTGCCCAAACTATGTTGTAGGGCCTTCCAGAAGGGGGAAGTGAATAAAGAGCCTCGATCAGATACAATGGAATGGGGATACCGTGAAGCTTCATGATCTGCCTGATATGTAACTGATGGCATTCAAACCTACTTTGTGAATGGAAATAGGGATGATTGTTATTAGTAGAGGTCGAATCACATACGGAGTGGGCATTCAAGAGGGGAATATAATCCGTTAAACTAGGCATTTTTTAGTGTCAAAATAGGGAGTTTCGAGTAAATAAGTACTAAGATTAAGCTACAATAATTCTAAATTGTAAATTAATAATCAATAGAGAGAGATGTTGGGGGTGTGCAAATATGGGGATAGATCTAAGTAACCGATTCTAAACACTTGATTAATAGAATTAAAAATGTGTGAGTAAGCTAGGTTGCTGGTAACCAATACTTCATTCATGGTAGCAAAGGTGTTTCACATGAACCTATTACGAAATCATATGCAAATCGCTCATGGACACATCTGTATTGAGTTACTATAGTAGAACTCTTACTACTTTAGCCATTGAACCCGAGTTTGTGGCATTCATCTGAAACCCTAAAGATTTCCAGCTAATAAACCTATTGCACACTTAAATTAATACGATATTTAGAGATCTAAAGTAAACCCCAAGTTTGCAATCTCAGGATTATAGATGAAACTTAGCAAAAAGTGTACACTCACTCAGATTAACATCAATATAATCAAAATATCATACACTAGATCATAAATCAAAAACCCATATTGTTTACACATCCCAAAAATTGGTGTTTAGACGCTCACGTTCAAAAGTAAAAGAATAATATTATAATCAGTAGCTGAGTACAAGGGAAAGATGAATTACAATAGAAAAAGTAAATTACTCTAGCTAATCTCTCCAATTTCTTCTTCCTAATGCTTAAAATCACCAATACCCTAGTATTTCTTGAGCAAGAAGCTTCTATGTAGTCTATTCTCTGTCTATTTCTATCTGTGTAAAAATATGATATGGAATGCTATTTACAATTTCCTTGTCAAGGATAACCTTTCCTTACATCTTAAGCCCAAAATAAGTCAAGGATATAGACTCATCAACATCCCCAACTTAAACTTTTGCTTTCCTTCAAGTAAATCAAGTGCCAACTAATCCAACTTAACACTTACAAATGGGGACATAGGGAGTAACATATGTAATTCCACCTTTGTCATCTATCCTCAAAGCCTCCAAAAACCATTTATGTGATTTTGAAGCCTCAAGAGGTGGCTAAGGAGTGCTCTAGACATAGCTACTCTCACAATTGTTCATGTAGCTGCTAATCACAATATAAAAGCCTCACCATTTCCCTTCACACTAAAGAATATCTTATACATACAAGATTAGGACATAATTTCCAAGGGTCTCTTCAATAGTCGATCTTCCAAATGAGAAATATCATGTATACTTCATCCCATAGGCTTGCCCTTATTCTCAATCGGAGTTCATTCAATTTCTTCTAGACTAGGATCCCAAAGAACTTTATTCGAGCCGTAATGTTAGGTTAAGGATGGATAAGATAACATATGGGTAAAAACACCCTATCCCACATTGAAGACTTTATGGAGACCTCATTCCTGCCTCCGAGGATGGAGAAGGTGATGGCTTTGATACCAAGTAGGGTCGGGAGGCAAGTTAGGGCTGCGGGAGGACACCACGAACAGGACTGGTAAAATTAAGAACCCAGTGGATCAATTAGATTATAGGAATTATGGGATGATATTCCATGCAAGATTGACTCAAACACCACTACTACAACATTTTTAGCATCTCATCCATGATAGACGACATGCTATCCCAAGTCTGCTAGGTTTCTGAGCACAATAATGACCTTACCAACCAAGAAGCAAACCATACAACTAGTTTTTTTTAAATTTATTGGGATTTTCACATGGGCTTTGAGCAACTCTCTCTTACCTTTAGCACCCTTCACTTCACCTTGAAACAAGTCTGCTGCTGCCAATACTAGTTTACCTAACTTGGGTCTATTTCTAGAGACTATTGTAATCACAACAAATGGCGTAAGAGAAAATATTAACTGTTGTATAGCGCCTAGTTTATATTGTGCAATCTAGCAATCCATCAGTTTCCTGATGAGCAAAGCTCATTGGAGTGTCTCCTTAAACCCCTCCCTACTACATAAATCTATGGGACCAAACTACCCATTCCCCCAAGAGAGAAGAACAAAGAGATATTTTGCCAACAATCATATTATTCAGACAAAAAGTGTATTTACAAAAGTGTAGTAACTTTGAGAGAATTTCTAAGGATATTTCTCTCAGACTTTAGGCAAAGGAGTCTTCGAAAGAAATGTTGGGTCTAAATTATTATTCTAAGTTATTGTTCCCCCTCTATTAAGGACTTGCCCTACCTTTTATTGGATAAGTTTTGCATTACAAGCCAAATCAAAAATAAAAAATATTATCACACATGGCACACCATTTTAGGAATGGATGGGCCTTACCTTATTCTAAAAGTAGTAAAACTATCTAAAAGTAGTAAATCTTATTAGGACCTACTACCTATATCTAATTTATTCAAACAAGGCCCCACCTAACATGTGAACAGAGCCTACTAAAACAAAACACAAAAGTAAAATCATGATATTGGCATGTAATAGCATGTTCCAAGCAGGTGTGTGAGCTACTTGTAAACATCCAGCAAGCTGGTGGGTAAGCTACTTGTTGGTAGTACACAAGCGGGTGCGCAAGCTACTTATAGGTGGCTTTCAAGTAGATGGGTAAGCTGCTAGCATGGATACTTGGTGATGAAATATTACAGTTGACTTGGTGAAACGGCCCCAAAATAAAGTGCCTGAAAATGTGCTTCGAAAGTACCGAAATCGCAATTTCTGTATATCTCAAAATCATGTGTGATATCAAAAATCTAGCTTCATATTCTTGTTCACAGGGTTAAATTGAGTGAAAAATGGGTCTAACCCCCAATTAAGAGCAACCGTACCAAATTTTAGAAATCACAAAATGTGATCTACAGAGAGGTTTTCGTGCCCCTGGCATGACATGCCAAGAACATGCTTTAGTGCTCTTTATTGCCAGTTTTTGACTTCGGTCCAAGATTTTGAGTCTTGGGCCTAAGTGTTCCCATGCGTGAAAATATCTACACTTAGCCTTTTTCATCCTCATATCATTCAAGACATTCCCTAATACTCATTCAAACACCTAGTCAAGTATTTTACTCCCAAATTCAAGTCTTAAAATTCATCTGGATCTTAAGGTTTCACTCAATATTCAAGTCTCCATCTCCAGTCTTCATCAAGTTCATCTCCAAAGCTAAGGTATGTGGGCTTCTTTCATAGGTTCCTTTGACCCATGATACCCAAACTTACTTTTACTCTAAATTGCATGATTTAAAGTTGATTTACTCATGGGTCTTAAGTATTATGAAATTTACTGCACAATATGTTGGGTTTATGAAATTGTGATTGTTTTACTATGTTCTGGGGTATGAATCTAATATTAATTATAAGATTTGATGAACGGTTTCGATATATATTGCTTGAGGGTGTTACTAAGTATCTATTGAAGATTTTACATGACAGTTTCTGGAATGATAACAATCTTCAATTGTGTGGTTTTACACTAGCATTACACACCCGCCAAGTGTTTGATAAAATGTCCAATTATGGTTTCTTGAGGAATTGAAGGTCCAATGCATGTCGTATGAGTTGAATAACTTTATGATTATAAAAGGAAGGTTTATATATGATGATTATATGATAATGAAATGAATGCATGATATCATATTATCTCAATAATGTTGGGGATGACCAAGCCTCATCTGGGAGGTTGTAGGCTCCGGTAACCTTATTAGCAGGATTTGTACCTTGATCGCCTTGCTCAGGATGTAGTAGACCCATGCAAACTTGTTAGGGGTTTGCACCCATCAACCTTGTTTGTGGGTTTGTACTCCATTAACCTTGTTGGGGGGGGGCAGGTTTGTACTCCATCCACCTTGTTGGGGGGTTTGTACTCCATCAACCTTATGAAGGAGTTTGTACCTCATGTCCTCTCCAAGGAGGTGGTAGGACATGGATTGTACTAAGAATGGTCACTCCTTACACATCTATTATGTTCTATATAAGCATGATTTTACTTCAAGCATCATTCATACATGCCATCTTGCTATTATGCTATCTACTGAGTATTATTATGCATTTTGCCTATGATGTCTATCTATTGTTGCATTGCATCCTACATACTTAGTACATTCAAATGTACTAACGCACACTCAATGCCTATATGATGTGACCATGTAGGAACCACTGCACCGCTTGATCATCCTCCCCCTCCACGTGGCTAGTACGATTATCTCTCAAGCTTGTTGGTAAGTCCACCATTCTGGGGATGTTTCTTATGATCTCTTAGTATGTACTAATACTATTTTTCTTTTGTTTATGTATTGATTATGAGCGTGATCCCGGTTACTTGTCATTGCCCCCACTCTTATTTATATAGTAGAAGTGTTGTTGGACATGTTATATATCTATACTATGAGCCTGGACTCTATTGTTCTTGAGGTGTATGAAATGAAAGTTTTCCCTTAGCCTCAATTTTCCTAATTTCTTATCTCTTGATGCTTGTTTTATTGCTTCCATGACCAAGGATGTATAATGATGTTCTAAAAGGCTTGCTTGGGGTCCCTCCGGGTTCCCCTTGCATCGTGTCACGTCTAGGCCCTAGGCTTGGGTCATGAATGACTTGGTATCAGAGGACTAAGTTGTAAGATCCTCAGAGTCTAGCACACTGTGTCGATTAGAGTCTTGTTCATGGTTGTGTTGTGCACCACATCTATGAGCTGGAGGCTATGAGGCATTTAGGTAATGATTCCCTTATTCTTACTCTATGTCATACTATAGAAGTAGAAGTAAGGTTTCCCCCTAAAGATTGTCCTTTGCTATGCTAGATCATGCTTAACACGAGAGGGAGAAGAGCCCGCAAACCCGAGGAGCAATCGACTAATAGAACTTCGAGATCTCTCACTTTGCTTGCACAAGTTGTGGCTAATCAAAATAACCAAGGGGCCCAAGCCCTTCATGCTCCTACACCAGCATCTCGGGTAAAAGACTTCATGAGAATGAATCCCCCAGAATTCCATGGGTCAAAGGTGAGTAAGGACCCTTAAGAGTTCATGATGGGGTCTGTAAGATTTTGTCTATTATGGGTGTGAGCTTGAAGGATAAGGTGGAGTTGGTGGCCCACCAACTCAAAGGGGTAAAAAATATATGGTACAATCAATAGAAGGAAGAGAAGGGAGTCAACCATATGGTAATTTAGGAGGAGTTCAAGGTGGCCTTCCTTAATTGGTTCTTCCCTGTCGAACTTAGGGAAGCTAAGTTGATGGAATTTATGAATTTGAGATAAGGATCTATGAGTGTGAGGGAGTATGCCCTTAAGTTCAACCAACTTTCAAAATATGCTCCACATTTCGTGGCTAACTCAAGATCTAAGATGAACAAATATGTGATGGGTATTTCTGACTTTGTTAGTAAGGAGTGCCGGTCCACCATGTTGATTAGTGACATGGACTTGTCATAGTTAATGATCTATGCTGAACAAATGGAAGAGGAAAATTGAGGAAGAGGAGGGGTCATGAGGCCAAGAGGGTCTGTTTTGAAAGGAAGTTCCAAAAGGGTGGCCGATTTCATCAAAGCCAAGGGTTGTCTCATAAGAGGATAGCCAATGATTTTCCAAGGGCCCGAGGTGTGGTTCCTAATGGTGGGTGTCAAAAATTTAGTAGGTGTTATAGTGTCCCATGCTTGAGGGACACAAATGCTCATTATGGTTGTGGGGAGGTTGGGAATAAGGTGATGTATTGCCGTCGAAATTACAACAAGGGTAAGGAGGTTCATCCACAAGGTGCTAATCCGGTTCCTTAGAGGAGATGTGGCCGACAAGATGGTTCCACAAGACACAATTGAATGTATGCTCTATATGAGAGGCAAGGGGTTGAGGAGGTTCCCGATGTCATCAACGGTATGCTGAAAATCATTGATTTTGATGTGTGTGCATTGATTGATCCGGGTGCCACTCTTTCTTTTGTTACTCCCTTTGTGCCAAAAAGTTCCATGTTGACCCCGAATTATTGTGTGAGTCATATGAGTTGTCCACTCCCATTGGTTCATCTATTGTTGCTAGGAAGGTTTATAGAGATTGTCCCATTTGCATTAGCATAGAATATTACCTTGTGATCTTGTTGAGTTGGACATGGTTGATTTTGATGTCATTCTTTAGATGGATTGGTTGCATACTTACTATGCTTCTATTGATTCTAGAACCCATAGGGTAAGAATCCAATTCCTAAAAGAACCCATCCTTGAGTGGGAGAGTCATGATGTGGTGGTCAAGGGTAGGTTTATCTCTTGCATTAAAGCCCATAAGTTGATCTCTAAGGGGTTTCTTTACCATCTTGTGAGGGTTAGGGATGTGGAGTCCAAAGTCTTTCCCATAGAGTTGGTTCCGATTGTACATGAGTTCATTGATGTCTTTCCAAATGACCTTCCCGTTGTTCCCACCAAAAGGAAAAAAGATTTTGGTATAGATCTCCTTCCCGATATTGAATCCATTTCTATTTCCCCTTACCATATGGCCTTGTCAGAGTTAAAGGATTTGAAGGAACAATTGAGGGACTTATTGGGGAAGGGATTTATTAGACCTAGCCAATCATCTTGGGGTGCATTAGTGTTGTTTATGAAAAAGAAGGATGGGTCCCTTAGAATGTGTATTGACTACCGACAACTTAATAGGGTCACCATCAATGATAGCTATCCTCTTCCAAGAATTGATGATTTGTTTGACCAACTGCAAGGGGCTAGCCATTTCTCTAAGATTGATATTTGATTGGGGTATCATCAAGTGAAGGTAAGGGAATGTGATATTCCCAAGATGGCCTTCTGGACTAGGTATGGGCATTATGAGTTTGTTGTGATATCTTTTGGGTTGATCAATGCACCGACCATCTTCATGGACCTCATGAATAGGGTCTTCAAACCCTACCTTGGTTCATTTGATGTTGTATTCATTGATGATATTTTGATCTATTCCCAAGGGGAGGAGGAGCATAGGGCTCATTTGAGGGTTATGTTGCAAAGATTGAGAGTAGAGAAGTTATATGCCAAATATGAGAAGTGTGAATTTTGGTTGTGGGAGGTTTCCTTCTTAGAACTTGTGGTGTCAGGGGATGGTATTAAGGTGGATCCTAAAAAGATGGTTGTGAATTGGCCTAGACCATTGACCCCGTCGGATATTAAGAGCTTCTTGGGCTTAGCGAATTATTATCAGAGATTTTTGAATTGGTTTTCTTCTATTGCTTCTCCCATGAATAAATTGACTCAAAAAGAGACAATGTTTGTGTGGATCGATGAGAGTGAGAGGAGCTTCCAAACATTGAAAGATAAGCTTATGTCCACTCCTATTTTGTTACTATCGTAAGGGTTAAAGGGATTTGTTGTGTATTGTGATGCTTCTAGAGATGGTTTGGGTTGTGTTCTAGTAAAAATGGTAAGATGATAGCCTACGTTTCTAGGAAACTCAAGGTGCATGAAAAAAACTATCCTACCTATGATCTTGAACTAGCCGCCGTGGTATTTGCATTAAAGATTTGGCGTCATTACTTATATGAGTGCATGTTGATGTACTTACCAATCATAAGAGTCTCCAATATATCTTCACTCAAAAAGATATTAACTTGAGGCAAAAGAGATGGTTAAAATTTCTTAAGGACTATGATATGAGTGGGCATTATCATCCGGGTAAGGCTAATATAGTGGCAAATGCTATGAGTAGGGTATCCATGGGAAGCCTAGCTCATGTTGATCGAGGTTATAAGGAGGTGGATAGAGAGTTCCATCGTTTGGCTAGATTGGGAGTTAGGTTGGAAGAAGTGGGTAATGGTGGTGTTGTTGTTGTTGATGGTTCTAAATCTTCATTGGTTGAGGAGGTGAAAGCTAAGCAAGATCTTGATCCTTCCTTGTTAGAATTGAAGGCCTTAGTTGGCGATGGGAAAGTGGAGGTTTTCTCCTAAGAGGGAGATGGTGCACTTTCATACCAAAGTAGGTTATGTGTGCCTTGTTGATGGTTGAGAGAGAGAATTCTTGATAAGGCTCATGGTTTTTTCCTATTCTATTCACCCCGGTTCTACTAAAATGTATAAAGATTTGAGAGAGGTGTATTGGTGGGGAGGCATGAAGAAATATATTGCCAAATTTATGTTCCGTTGCCATAGTTGTCAACAAATCAAATTCAAACATCATAGGCCAGGTGGCCTAAGCCAAGACATAGAGGTTCCTGCTTGGACGTGGGAAGAGATTAATATGACTTTGTAGTTTGGGTTGCCCACGAATAGGAAGGGTATTGATTCCATTTGGGTTGTGGTTGATAGGATGACGAAATCGGCTCACTTTCTACCAGTTAAAACCACATAAGGGGCTGAAGAGTATTCTTGGTTATACATCCATGACTTGGTGAGATTGCATTTTGTTCCTTTATCCATCATATCGGATTCTGGAGCTCAATTTGTTTAACATTTTTGGAGGTCTTTCCAAAGGGGTCTTGGTACAAAGGTTAAACTTAGTACGACCTTCCACTCTCAAACGGATGGACAAGCCAAAAGGACTATCCAAACCCTTGAGGATATGCTTAGAGATTGTGTATCAGAGCTTAAAGGTAGTTGGGATGATCATCTATCATTGATCGAGCTTGCCTACAACAATAGCTATCATTCTAACATTGGTATTGCTCCTTTTAAGGCCTCTTATGGTAGACGTTGTAGATCACTGATTGGGTGGTTTGAAATTGGTGAGGTGGATTTATTGGGAACAAATCTTGTTATATAGGCTCTTGAGATGGTTAGGATAATTAGGGAGAGGTTGAAGACGACTCAAAGGCGCCAAAAGTCCTATGTCAATGTGAGGAGAAGGGATCTTGAATTCAAAGTGGGTGATTGGATTTATTTGAAGGTGTTACCCATAAAGGGTGTGGTTTGCTTTGGTTAGAAGGTCAACTTGAGCCAAGATATATGGGCCCTTAAAGGGTAATGAGTAGAATTGGCAAGGTAGCTTATGTGTTGGGATTGCCTAGTGAGATGAAATTAATTTACCCAGTCTTTTATGTGTCTATATTGAGGAAGTGTGTGGGTGAGCCTAATGGTAGTGTGCCCCTTGATGTTGTAGGTGTGATGGAATACAATTTGACCTATGAAGAGGTCCCGGTTCATATTTTGGATAAACAAGTGAAGAGGTTAAGAGACAAGGATGTGGCTTCCGTTAAGGTCCTTTGGAGGAATCAACAAGTTGAAAGTGCTACATGGAAGGCTGAAGTGGACATGCAAAAGCGAAAAACTTATATTTTACAGTCTAAGTTCCCTATGTGATTTCAACTCTAAGTTCAGTCCATGATATATGCATACATTCATGTTTAAATTGAAAAGTTCATGTCGAATTTACTCTTGATATTTTGAAATGATGTTTAAGTGCATTGTTGCATCCTTATTTGAGATGAAATTGTTATGATTGCATCTCTTATATACGTTTCTTTGGCATTTAGGGAAGAATATTTCCACGGGGGAGATATTGAAATGACCCAAAAAAAGTGCCCGAAAATGTGCCTCGGAAGTGCCCAAATCGTAATTTCCATATATCTCAAAATTCATGTGTGATGTCAAAAATCTAGCGTCATACTCTTGTTCAAAGGGTGAAATTGAGTTGAAAATGGTTCTAACCCCGATTTAAGAGAAACTGTATCAAAATTTAAAAATCGCAAAATGCGATTTCCAGAGAGGTTTTGACGCCCCTAGCACGACGTGCCAAGAGCTTGCCTCAGTGCTTTTTATTGCCAGTTTTTGACTTCGTTCCAAGACTTTTAAGTCTGACCTAAGTGTTCCCATACGTGAAAATATCTATACTTAGCCTTATTTCACCCTCATATCATTCAAGATATTCCCCAATAAACATTCAAACACTTAGCCAAATATTTTACTCCCAAATTCATGTCTCAAAACTCATCCAAATCTTAAGGTTCTCATTCAAGCTTCAAGTATCTATCTTCAATCTTCATCAAGTTCATTTATAAAGCTAAGGTATGTGGGTTTGTTTCATGGGTTCCTTTCACCCATGATACCCAAGCTTCCTTTTACTCTAAATTGTATGATTTAAAGTTGATTTACTCATGGGTCTTAGGTATTATGAAATTCACTACACACTATGTTGGGGTTTATGAAATTGTGACTGTTTTACTATGTTTTGGGCTATGAATCTAAGATTAATTATGAGATTTGATGAAGGATTTCGAAGTATATTGCTTGAGGGTTTTACCTAGTATCTATTGATAGTTTTACATTATATTTTCTATCATGATAATACTCTTGAATTGAATGATTTTACACTAGTACTACACACCCGCCAAGTGTTTGATAAAATGTCCGATTATGATTTCTTGAGGAATTGACGGTCCAATTCATGTCTTATGAGTAAAATGACTTTATTATGATGAAAGGAAGGTTTATATATGATGATGAAAGGAATGTATGTATATGTTATTATCTCAATAGTGCTGGGGATGACCAAGCCTCGTCCGGGAGGTTGTAGGATCGGGTAACCTTGTTAAGGGGTTTTTACCTCGATTGCCTCGCTCGGTAGGTGGAAAATCCATGCAACCTTGTTGTGGGTTTATACCATTGAACCTTGTTGGGAGTTTGTACTACATCAACCTTATTGGGGGGTTTGTACTCCATCAACCTCATGAAGGGGTTTGTACCTCATGCGCTTCCCCAAGGAGGTGGTAGGCCTTGGATTACACTTAGAATGGTCACTCCTTACACATGTATAATGTTCTATATAGACATTATTTTACTTCAAGCATCATTTATATATGCCATCTTCCTATTATGCTATCTATTGAGTATTATTATTCATTTTGCCTATGATGTCTATCTATTGTTGCATTGCTATATAGTTAGTATATTTAAATGTACTAACACATACTCAATTCCTTCATGATGTCACCATGTAGGAACTGGAGTAGCGCTTGATCATCCCCCCTCCACATGGCTAGTACGATTGTCTCTCAAACTTCTTGGTGAGTCCTCCATTCCGGGGACGTTGCTTATGATCTCTTGTTATGCACTAAGACTATCATTCTCTTGTTTATGTATTAACTATCAGGGTGAGCGCCCCTGCTCTTATCTATGTAGTAGAGGTGTTATTGGACATGTTGTATATCTATGCTATGAGCCTTCACTCTATTGCTCTTGAGGCCTATGATATGAAAGTGTTCCCTTAGCCTCGGTTGTCCTAATTTATTATTTCTTGGTGCTTTTTTTTATTGCTTCCGTGATCAAGGATTTGTAAGAATGTTCTAAGAGGCTTGCTTAGGGTCCCTTCGAGTTCCCCTTGTGCCGTGTCATGTCTAGGCCTTAGGCTTGGATCATGACACTTGGTCACAAAGTTTTTGGTAGACTTGGTGGCAAAAATTGCGGCTATCTTGGTGACAAAGTTTTACCGTTGGCTTTGTGAGGAAGTTTTGGTAAACTTGGCAGTGAAGTTTTGGGATAAACTTGGTCAGAAAGTTGAGGTAATTATGGAAGGTAATTTGATAATTTGGGTAAGTGGTAATTTTTGTGGAGGTGATAATTATGGAGTGGTAAAACTTGAACATGCCATCGGGTACCATCAGACTATCTAGAGGTTAAAAGAGTTGCCAACAGATATGAGTATCTTTCTTCCATCTACGAATCCACTTCGTATTTCTTCTTGCTTAGCTCTCTATTCTCATGCCCTCTCTTGAGCGATCTGGTGAGGTATTTGTTCCTGCTGATTGGTCTTATAATATTTTGATCTCATTTTTATGTTGGAGGGTTCAGCGTTTTGCTTGTTATAGCCTGAGTAATGATCTTTGGTGATCTTATATGGAACCTTGTGTTCTCTAGAAGCTTGTGTGACGTCTTCCTAGTTAGGGTGGTCATCAGTGTAGTTCTATCATGCTCCTTCTTTGGGCCATATATCCTTTGGGATACATCTATTTTATTGGAAGATGATTATTTATGCTTCATGGTGCTCATATTCCAAGGAAAAAATAGAGGTAGGAAATTCCTATTATAGGGAAATTTTTGGTCGAGCCTGGACTTATCTATTGATAACCTTCATTGATTTGTGAAACATGAAAATGTTGGCCTCATAGGAATCTCTAAAGCAAAGCACCCACCATTGTCTTGGTCAAGAACATAGTAAAAACTTTTGCGAGGGTGGTGGATTCTGTCAAAATACCTTAACATTCTACACTTGAACTGTATGAGGATGTACTATCGATGGCATAGGTACCAAAACATTCATAGGAGTTCTTGGGGGAAGTTCTCTACCAAGAGGATGATGAAATGACAGAATGGGTACTCCAAGTGGACTCCTAAAGGTTTGAGAATGGATCATCCATACTTTCTGAACACTTAGAGTACAGAGAACATCCTTCTTTCTACCATGATTGATGGATCAAAGGGATCCCGAAAGTAGGTGAACAATTTTGTTGGATAGTCTTCCATTCCATCAAGAGGGTTTGGTGGCATTCTGATCATCGAGATAGACATGGGTTTTTCTGAGATGGTGTCTTCACCGGAGAAGTGGAATAACTTGGAGGCAGTGGTGTATATCTTGAATTGTTTCCTGAAAGCTATTTCCTTCATTCTTATCTTAAGGCAATCCTTGAGTTGCTTGTAGGTATCAAACCCAATGATGAGATCTCTACTAGGTATGGCTGAACCAAGGAGATTGGTTCAGAATTATAAGCTCGGGAAGGGCTCAATCATGACCGAGTGCTTGGTAATCAGCTTGGTTATCAGATACCTCTCAATGGAGTACAGAAGTTCTAGAAGTTAAAAATCCAGTGATCATTGGGTAGGACTATTAGGTTGAGGATAGATGATGCAACCCATTTATCTATGAGTGCGATTATGTACACTGACTTATACCATTTGGATGAGAAGATAGCCAGCTGAAGGTATGGTATGTCAACCTCGTCGTTCTTTCCTAGGTTGGATATCTAGTAAACGATGTGGCCAGGTTAGTCAGTGGTGTTGCCATCCTTCACTGTTGCTTTGTAAACTTCTAAGAAGAAGAGTGTTTCATCGTTGGTTCGTCCTCTAGGGAGAAGATAGGATTTAGGTCATTGTCTCTACTAAGGTAGATCTTTGTATGGTTTGGAGTACCCTCAAAGAGTTGGAGGGTCTTGACAAATTTCTTTGACTACAGGAAGTTCCTTGCAAAGTGTCCAGGTCTATTGTATAGTAACCAATGGTTCTTCTTGTCATGGTTGCCTGGAATTTTTCTCCTAAAGTATTGGGTGTGATGGGTCAGTATAGACCCTGCATCAGGAAGTATGGGTAGCTTGAAACTCTTGAACTGCTTGTGGACCTTCCTTCTTGCTTAGTGTCTTGAGCAAGCACAGTCAGATTTGGTGATCAAGTTACTTCGACTACATGCCCTATCAAGTGTTGGGTTGCTCTAGATGATTTATATCAGGACTTATCTTTTTAGGAAAATGTTATCCACTGCTTGGAGGATCGCCTGCCTAATGTAGCCGATGTGGGAGGTAGTTATAAGGTTGAACTTTATTTCTTTGATTGTCATGTCATGCCCTACTAGCATCTTAGGTAGTGATGACACGAATGCATACTTCAAACTAGGGTCTCCTCCTAGCTCAAAGTACATTCTTATCATCTTTTAGAAATGGATATCGATGACATCTCTATCATATGATATGCACTTTATTTCGAAGAGCTATCTTTGTAGCTTCTCACTTTATTGACCAATATCTCCACAAAAGACTTGTATGACGATGTTCAAGTTGCTTGTGAAGTCTTGGGACGTTAGGAAATAGTTACAATCTTGCATTCCTAGTGCATTCCACCAATCCCTGAGCATTCCAGAGAACCTCGAAGTAAATTTTGATAGGATTATGCACTTCTCACGCTAGAACAAATTCTTTGTGACCATCCAAGTGTAGATGTCTTGGATTCTCTAGGGTCACTATGAGACCTTGACATCATCGAGCATAAAGGTAAGGAAGACAGTTCCAACTTGCTTTGGAGCCATGATTGCTGGTTCTGACCTTTGTTCTGCGATAGAATCATTTTTCATGCCATCCTTATCTTCATCAACTTTAAAGACTTTAGGTTCTTTGTACTGGTTCATGAAGAATGGCTGATAGTTCTCCTTGTCTGAAGTTTATGATGATTCAGCATTTCCTCCAACATATTCAAGCTAATGCTATCAAGTTGTTAATAATATCAAAGGTCATCATCAGGTGGGACTTCAGATTCTAAGGTTGTTTTGTTATGTTGTTCATTGAATATGAAGTGCTTATTCATGGCTCTGAGGTAATCATCAATTGGACTATCCTCTTCCAAGGTATAAAACCTTGGAACCTCTTGATCAGGTTCGATCGGTTCAGGTTTAGCGAAGCCATGATCTTTCTGTTGCAAGTCCTCTTCATTGATGGTGTCACGCCCCAAAGTCCCATAGGGCGGACCGGCAGCCGTTGCCGGTATCTATGCGTTTCTATACATGCTATAACGGGTTTCTACATTTGACATTCCTTTAATATGAAAAGAAAATGATAACAAGACAAAAAGAAATGCAAATGACTAGGCCGTTAGAGCCCCATTGTCTATAGTACCAGACATGACTTCACTTTGCTATACATAGTCTACAAAGCCTCTAAATAAAGAGAAACATCTGATAAGGGTCGGGACAGGCTCCGCATCAACAAACTATGCAATAAAAACATGCAATCTTTAGACAAATACAAGCCCTGAAGCAACCTGGAGCTTGGTGATAGCCGCTAAATATCCTGTACTACTACTGGGGAGAGCTACTAGCACCTGTACCTGCAGCATGAAATGCCGGTCCCCCGTAAGGGACGTCAGTACGAGATAATGTACTGAGTATGTAAGGCAAGATACATTGTATAATAAGTAACAACTCAAATAAAACCATTCATCTGTGGAAGATATGGGACCACTCTTAGTTATACTGTGGAATCATGTCCTTATTGTATCACTTTACCTTTACTGTAAGATCTGTATTGTAAAATCTGTGCACAAATGTAAACATGTGACCAACTGATAAGTGGTAAACTGTATCGGGATAGTCCCTGGCTAGGTTATTCCTTAACCCCTCGGGCTACCACCCGTGTTAGAATCGTCCCTGGCTAGGTGATTCTTCCACCCCTGGTCTACCACCTATCAAACTGTATACTGTATCTTTTAATTACCTTTGAGATGATTCTTTTGGTGGTCATAATATTGGAGCGGTATGACTAGATATGTAGCATGTGAGAAGTAGATAATCATACAAGACAATAGGACAAATAAAAAAGTACATTTGGTAAACAATGAAATGCATATGAAATGGAACAACTTATGAACTTTATTTCGTAACAAGAACTCATGTAACTTGGTGT